>SJJU01000676.1:0-93061 GCA_012932125.1 Conopomorpha cramerella | reverse complement strand
GGGGCCCCCCCCCCCCCACCAGTACCTCTCTCTCGGCGTCCTTGAGGTCGGCCTCGGTGTCCTTGACGCGCTGCAGGAACACCTGGCGCATCTCCTCGTCGCGCGCCTGCAGCTCCGCCAGGTGCGCCGCGCGCTTCGCCTCGAACGTCTCCGCGAACGACAGCTGTACACATACACACACACGTTGTCAATCATTACTATTAGGACATTTCATCACATAGTCACTTCACCCCAAACTGTCAAGCAGGCGCGCACGTCTCCGGAAAATAACCCGTACGTCGAGAGGCAGATTGCGCTTGTGTGATGGTGGAAGTTTGGAGTTCATTATCAATTCCTGATACACATGTATTTAATAAGACATACAAACAAATATTGATGGCACAACCAGGCGCAGACCTCGACTACAATTTATTGGTCTAACTCGGTGGTCACACTACTATATACAGGGTTACTTGTAACTCGACGTATTCCTGGTGTAGGGTGATAGAAGAGTTAAAATGCAATAAAATAAACGTCCATATGTATGGTCGGAAATTAATGGTTCTTGAGATATTGACTTTTTTAAATATTTCCTACAAATTCCCAGAATCTTGCATGAAAAAAGTCAATATCTGTCAACTGCACGAAAAATATGACACGACTCTGTTTTAAGACGTACGTGTCAGGTTTATTTTGCATACAACAAAAATACCCCCGCTTAAATTTCTACACCTTTCAGACTGTACAAATTCCAGAATGATTAGTGTACTGACCGGCTTATTGTTATCGTCGGTGTCGAGGAAGCCGCACTGCGTGAGATGGCGGCGGCGGTAGAGCTCGTAGTGCGTGTCGTGCGTGGAGCCGCGCAGGTCCTCCATGTTGGTCCGCACCAACATCTCGCGGAGCTTCACGAAGTCGCAGTGCGACTCGTTCTCCACTGTAACGTACATCATTCATTACACATTCAATCGTCCAGTTGTTTTCATGCAAACTGTTACATCATTACAGGATGAATGAGGCAATAAGAGTCTTTATTGCACACTACACTACACTAACAAGGGGCCTAAGACAAACCGAGAAAGATAGAAGTAGAGGTGTGGCGAGAAATTATATTAAATATTCAAAAGTTTAGGCCCTCGTTCAGCAATGGAAGTCTGATGGTGGTGGCTGATGATGGTGATTCAACGCGTTTACGCACCAAATGAACCTTGTGGCACTGTACTGATGTCATACGAAGAAAAGTAATAACATCATATTATTTTCATGGGAATATTTGCTTAATTACTGACTGAGCTACAAGACCACTTTTGGACCATAATTCTGCACCCATAGCCAAAAAAAATTGTGTGTTTTCTCCTGTTAGTGGCAGTGTATGTACCCAATCAATACATAGTACAAAACAAAATCACCTTCCAGTGTCTGTCCCTTACGTAACGCCCAGCTATGTAAGCTTAGATCTTTAAAACAATGCAACGGATTTTGATGCGGTTTTCTTTAATAGATAGAATAATTTCGGAGGAAGATTTATATGTGTAATACAAAACCTGGGCAAAAGACCCATTTGCCAGGTCAGCTAGTACAAGATAAAGCAGAATGTCTCACCCTGCACAGTGCCCCAGGGGTACTGTCGCGCGCGCACAGTCTTGTTCCCGACGCGCACCATCTCGGTGCTGCCCACCACCGCGAAGGGCATGTGGCTGTTCATGTTCGCGTTCACCTCGGCCACCGACTCGTCCTCCACTGGGAACTGGTAGATCTGCACGCCGTTCTCCTTCAGCTCTTGCATTATTTTCGCCTGTAAAATTATGAATGATACACAATTATAAACATATAAAAGACTACATAAGTACATATTAATACTGTTAAGAAATAGTATAGTTTATTATTGTAAATAGAGTTAATAATTAATTGTCATAGTATTATATTAACGTTCACAAGAGTAGGATTTAGTTGTAATCTACTATATAAAAATAAGTCGGGTTTTCCTCCCTGACGCTATAACTCCAGAACACACGAACCGATTTCTACGGTTTTACATTCGTTGGAAAGGTCTCGGGCTCCGTGAGGTTTATAGCAAAGAAAATTCAGGAAAAAAATCGGGTAAACGAAACGAACCCATCTGGTGGCGAAACGGGGTTCGCCGGGTTTGCTAGTTTAGTTTATAATTAAGTAAGTGTACTTAGTACCTCACACATGGCGAGTGTACTACTAACCATACTGTTGCTTTTGCCCTCACAGGGTTCATGTTTGCTACTTTGCTATTTATTTGAGAACTTTTGCTGTAACATTAGTGCAATAAACGAATTGAATTGAATATATATTCAATTATATCGACGGTCCCTATTAAAAATGTCGGTAGTGCAATTTTAGAAATATTGAATAGTGTACTTTTCTACACCGTTAGATTGGCGATATTAAGATCTATAAACTTATACGCATCATGTAAAGGTACCAAAGATTATAAGCTGTTGTACATTTGAAGTATGTACCACAAGTAGTTTAGTTTTAATATCCGAAACTATCTTCTCTCGTGAACATGTTCTGTTCTGTAGATCCGACTTTCTTAATAGGGACCAACGATATACCGAGAATATAACATCACGCAGACGAGGTCGTCTGCAAACGCTAGTAATGTACAACATACCTTGAACCGCTGCAGTTCAGTCTTGGAGATTGTGTCGGCCTTGGCGATAATGGGGATGATATTGACCTTCGTGTCCAGCTTCTTCATGCACACCAGGTCGATAGACTTCAGTCCGTGACCTAAGAACAAATGGGGCTGATAAGTTATTACATTTATCAATTTGAAGTCGAATTCGTTATAAAATTAAAAAAAAAAATGTATAAGTAGTACTATGTGTAAAAGAAAGTTGTATAAGTTTCATAATTAATATATCAAGAACGGCTGAACCGATTAGGCCAAAAAGTTGTGGGGAGGTAACTTTTAGACTAGGTGATTGACATAGGACTTTTTATCCCGATCCTGTGGGATGTGACGCGATATATAGTTTGTATGGAAAACTGAAACTACGTGATTGAGATCGGGGGCGTTCACTAGCATGTTATAAAAGAAAGTTGTGTTAGTTACACTATTTATTTTTAAGAGTTCATGGTAGGCTGGTCAAGAACAGGAGACAGATATAATAGGACACATTTTATCCTATTCCCGTGGGACGTAAAAATATGAAAATCGCGGGGCGTCCGCTAGTAATTAAATACAAATCTTTTCTATTTTTCATATCAACTAGTATAGACTAAGCCTATGAAACAATAATCCTTTTCGGATCCAAATGTGCTACTGGAACTACAGCTGAAATCATACATCTTTATATATAAAAGAAAGTCCACTAGTATGTATATAAAAGAAAGTCGTGTTAGTTACACTATTTATAACTTAAGAGCGGTTGAACTGATTTGGCTGCAAATTGGTGTGTACGTAGCTTAGAACCAGGAGAAGGACATAGGATACTTTTTATCCCGTTCCTGTCGGACGCGTCACTATATAGAAGGTGTTATAGTTTGTATGAAGATTGAATACTGAAACTACGCGAATAAAATCGCGGGGCGTCCACTAGTTTCGAATAAAAATAATGTTTACTACCTATCGTATCTCGTGTCACTTTTGCCAACAATGTTTTCTTTTCCCCGTAAGAGCGCTGCAATGAGTGTGCGAGACATATGTACGTAGCATAAGTACGTAATTTAATAACAAACAAGACATTCCGTCCGAAACGCCGAGTAACGGAATGTAGTCAATTACTCAGGTAAATGCGTACAAATTACATCCGATTACCGCAGCGCACTTAACTAAGAAGGGAAAGCTAAGCGAAACATACTGGTGGCAGGTGGTTAAGTGAAACATTCATTAGTAGACTAGACGGTTCCTTGTAGTTTCACCCTTACATACAGTCAACCAACAAAGTAGTATATTCCCGTCCAAGTATAATCTTAAAGAAAAAAATATCGACTTTATCAAATACCAGTCGTCTACATTTTTTTTTTAAATTTTTTGATGTTATCCTCGATGATATTGGTCTGACACCATCACACCCTGATATCCTTATAACGGAACCAACTTTGAAATATCCTATTTGCAACAAAAAAGAATCATCAAACGACGAAGTTATGCGTGGTCTTGCATTACTATTAGTGAGTGAACAATCAATAAACCCCAACGGTTCTCTTCAGTCGTTCGTTTCGTCAGTCAATAATATAAATTAAGTCTAAAATAAGAGCGTCTGTAGTACAATTGGTCGGATACTCGACTTGTAACCGGGTGGTCGCGGATTCGAGTACGGCTACTGGACGTATACCAATGGGACTCTTTTTCATAGCCTATGTTCGCAACGCAACGCTCGTACGGTGAAGGACAACATCGTGATGAAACCCACACACCGCAAGGTGTGTGAACCCTATAACAGCGATGGGCTCACCCCCTGTCACGTTGGGTTAAATACGCTTGGTGAACCGTGGGCATTTGCTTATTAAGCAAGTGCCTCTGCCTATCCCGCTTTGGGATTAAAAGGCGTGAATGGATTTATTTTTTATTTTATTTTTAAGTCTAAAATAAAATACTACTTACATCGGCAATGTTGTCAAATGTTTTTTTTTAATAAGACCAAACTTGAAATGACACCATTTTCGTACATCGTCTATTCGAACTATGCAAATTTTAATAATCAAGTAAATTGTAAGTCTGAATTTCAGTTATAATTTATATGCATCAGCAAATAACGGTCTTCATTGGGTATCGTATGCAGAGCTCATAACACCGCGGCCTCCGTAGGTACCTATCACATCAATGAGGTTAAGCAACTTGTCGGGGGTTAGTCAATGCAGGATTCGCTGTAGTAGAATGAAAATAGTATTTGTTTCCGCAAATACCTAAATGTACCTAAAAGTACACTACCGCATTCGACACTAAAAAAGTAGCTACTTTCGTTATTCGACACTTTCTATTCAACACATGTTTTGGACACCCTGGACTTATCTTGACGCGAACAAAGGCCTAGCTTTCGATTCGAAATACCTAAATATTAATTCTCTAATATTGTAATAATACCAAGCAAGAGGCTGATCAGAAACTGGAATTAGCTCGTTTTTATTCGATCTAATGTGGTGCCGGTAAGGAACTGATTTCCTTTCGTTTGGAGAACTTTATAAAATCGTAAAGGACGACTGAAGCTGACTGAGCAACAGTTGAAGTGGGTTCTTTTTTCGTCAAAATTGTTATACAAGCTAGTGGAAATAGTTTTTGTATAAGCCTACAGTTTGACTACGAAACGTGATAAGTTCTAAAAGTAAAATAATTGTTTTTGTTACTGTCACGTCCGTCCACCGTTGTATTGTTTGATATAGAAACTTGACGACACCTATTCATTGATCTTTGTTGCTACTGATATAGTAAAGTATTTATATTAGCTACGCGTCCGTCCCAACTAAACTAGGAGTTACAAAAATTGCACACAATGCGCATTGTACAAAACATGACCAATGAACTTCGTAGTATAAATAGTTCACAAACAAAACAAAACGATTTCCCCATCTATAACCATTGCAATAGAGTACAAAATCGGAGGAAATTACATGTGTTGTGTTTGTGAAAGACCGCGTGTTACAATTATAGGTAGCGTATTGAAATACCTCGTCCTTATTTAGTAGTAAAAGTCATGTAAAAGTTGGCCTACAAATATGTGGCACGCTCAGGCCCCACGTTGCATACTAATCAAAGGTTGTGAGCGCACAAAGTCAAGGACATAAGTGAATTTAATTCCGGTGCTTTGTATGTGCGACGTGAAAAACACTTGAAGGAGAGTGTTGGGTCAAAACATGTTGGAAAATTTCTCTAGTCTTTGCGCCTATTTCGGTAGAACGCCTCAACTGGGTCATTTATTTATCAAATAAATACGACTAGTTATTATTATCGGCATAGTTAATATTGTATTAACGATTTGGAATGTGATGATTATTTTCAATCATTGTTATGTTTGTAAACATTACCGGAAATTCTTCAAAGATATACAAATATACATGCGTAGTTATGTGCGTAATCCCAGGAGTTCTCGACCAATAAATAGGAGAGAAGATGAATAAATTGAACGTACCAGTTATTAAAGTAAAGAATTAAAAACATGGGTGGGTACACACAGCAAACAACATATCTAGTGTAAACACATAAATAAATTTAGCTACGTAATTTACTTTCTATTAGGGTTGTACGCTTGTATCAATATCGAATTACTATTGCTAAAAGACATGGCCTCCTTAAATGGTATTGAAATAGGAGCTGTTTAGTTTTGATGGTCAAGAGCATGAAAAATATTATGAGCTCCTTTCTCTCGTGAAGTTTTAAAGGAACAAAAAAAAAAGTATCTCACCGGTAGGGCAAATGAAGTAGAGACAGACATGCAGTCTCGTGTCGTGGTAGGCGGATAGTGAGCGTTTAATCTTCAGCTCCTCCTGCAGGTACGCCTCGAACTGTGCGTCGATGTGGTCAACCACGGCCTTGAAGCTGTCCTCCTTGTTCACTTGATCTCCGTACCCCACAGTGTCGCAGATTGTTAGCTGCAGAATTCAATTCATATATAGGATTCGTTACAACATAACCATGGGGAAAAAAACCAATTGATAGACGAAAGCAATGACACCCACCTATGGAAGAAAGTCCGCTCAGGAACGACACAATTATAGGACGCGCATCTGATCAGTACAAAGACAATCTATACTACTGACTGATGATTGAGTTCAGTGAGCAGAGGCTCTGTATTCGCAACTACCCTCGTCTTCCATACATTTGTTGTAAGATGTATATGATTTTCATATTAAAAGACACGATTAAACAAGCTTACTTTCCATACACTAGTAGACTATTCAATATCATTATTTATTATACAAAATATTTGAGTGACAATGGTAGTTGACCACCTGGCTCATTTCTTGTGATGTGCAATGAACCCACTTTGTGCTAAGTAGCAAAGTGTTCTTGTTAATGACTGGAGAACTGATTGAATAAGTGGTTAGGTTAAGGAATAAGGTGTTTTCTACACAAAAGGTCAACAAATTTGTTTTTGACATTAGTTTTTAAATCCAAAATTTATTTCATTGAGCAAGTAGTCTCACAATTTCTTCATCTACACCTTAAATTAACTGAATGTAAAGTTGGCAAAGGTTCTTTATACCCTACACTGTAGGATCTACAGGGTATACAGAGTGTAAAAGTGCCGCAGTCCATGGTTTTAGAAACTTTGTTGGCTCATCAATATGAACAACTTTTACTACAGAGACAATGCGGGGAATTTTCATCTCCATACTTAAAGAACAATTTTTTGCCACATTTGTAAGACCATTGCTTATGGTTTTTTGCACTCTGTGTGTATAATTTAGTCTCTTAAAATGGGATTCTGTGATAAATTAATTACCTTGAGACGAACACTGCTCTCATTGAGCTCATAAGTGTTGGCCTTCAGCTTGACGGTGGGTAGATTGTGGGGGCTCGGCTCCGACTCAAAGTTGGTGTTGAACAGAGAGTCCATGAGCGTGGACTTACCCAGTCCAGTTTCACCTGAGATAACATTATTATATTACATACACAAAAACTACAACAGCAGACATTTGTGGCTACACGGGCAACAGACCAATTGTCATGATTATACTGTAATTTAAGGGCCAACAACTTGTTAAATATGTGCATTTCTTTGCCTTTTTTTTCATTGGGTAATAAATCACTTTGAATAATGATTGGCAATCAATTGCCATTGGTTTAATATACTGTGGTAAGGTACTGTAAAGTAATATCTAATATATAAAATTCTCGTGTCACAGTTTTCGTTGCCATACTCCTCCGAAACGGCTTTACCGATTTTTACCAAATTTCATATGCGTATTCAGTAGGTATGAGAATCGGCTACTATCTTTTTTTTATGGATCTCCCAGTTGTATTTCTCCCAATACACGGGGTACAAAGGCAACTTATTATGGCAAAACAAATGTTTGCCGGGACAGCTAGTTTAATATAATAATATGCTAAGAAGTTTAGGTATAAGTAAAAGAAAAAAGCAAAGATTTTTAGGTTACCTGGAAAAAGTTCCTATGAGCGATAAGGTCGCCTTTTGCATTTGTAATGTACAGTGTGCAATAAAGAGTATATTCATTCATTCATTCAATGATCAAATAAATTAATTACACAGTATGTATGTTTCAGAACATAGTTCTACAAGTATTTATAAACTATACTAGCTATGTGGCTGTATAGTCAAGAGCAGTAAGCCACAACAATGACACATAAAATACCTAAATAAGCACATTATGTGAATATTGCTGTCCCCTACAGGGTCCATAATTGATACACTGTATTAAATTTGTAACATCCACTATAACATTATGGTAATGCAATAAAGATATTGAGTATTAAAACCATAATTGAATCTTGTGCTCAAAAAGTTAATTTAGAAATTGACAAATCATATAGTTGCCATTACACAAATTGAAATAAAAGTCTTAGCACTGTTAGCTGATAGTGATTCACAGAAGGAAATATTTGTAATCAAACTCCAATGATAAAACAGTGTTTATAACCAAATCCTCTAAAATGGCTTCAATATCTGTGATTTATTTTGCATACTTCTGGTGGGTCAGAGATTTGGTTTCAAAGTATTTATTTATGTAACTTATGACATTGCAGGAAAAAAAACTTCACAACTTTTAAATCCAAGACAAGGTAGGCAGAGGCACTTGCTAAGGAAATGGCCTATAGTGTGAGCAAGTATGTAGATATACTTTTTAAGGTTCATATGTCATTATTTTAGCATATTACAGTACTACAGCCAAAAGGTATTCATAAATGAGAGGAAATCTGGTGCCAGAAACAATATCTATGCAGTATGGGACATCATTATGCAAGACATGTTACCTCTATCACCAACACTATCTTGCTTTATTACTAGTTAGTAATCTGTCCAAGTAACATACCTACAACAACTGTCTAAAGTCATCTAACAATGACTACATAACATTAATTACTTACAATAAACTTAAGACAGTTGATGTTCACAAAAAAAAACAATAGGTTGGTACCCACATAGTGCAATTAGAGATACAACCCACATCATTAAGTCGTACCTACGCATAGTGTCGAAACCGAGCAGAGATAACAAAGTCCTACCTTCTGTTCTAGTAATTGATGAATCATAATAACATACCAATGCACAGGATGTTGAAGACAAATCCATTTTGAACGCTCTTGTTCACCAACTGATTTGGAAGACTGTCGAATCCGACATGACCCGACAGCTTCAAGGTCCTCATCGGGTTTTCCACCTAAAAATCCACAGCTACATGTTATTCTTCCGAAACAACACACACAATACTATGATCACAACACTAGTACATAACATGTAATCATTGAAAGGTACTGTTCTTTCCGAAACGGTGTTACAATATTTGTTTAACATCTACATTACCTACGAATGTCATACAGTACCACAATAAATACAAGTTTCTCTTTGAAGAAAAGGGAACATCCGAACGACGACGCCCCAACGAACACCGCATAAAGTGAAAGGAAAATTAATAACTACAGGAATGAAATGATTTTTGACACAGAATTGGCCACTAGAAAATACTTTATGTATTTTCTTAAGGCTTTTATTATTGCTACACTTCCTGAACTAAATACTCACTTTCGGCATTTGCTGCACGTCCATAGCCGCCATGTTTATCAATAAAATGAAAACGACTGACTGAACTGAAATGAACGAACGAGTGAAGAGTAGACTTGGGTAACTCATGAGTTGATGATTAAAATGTATCGCTTCACGAGCGTGAGTCGGAACACATAACGACTCATCAGTTTCCTTACCGACTCTCGACTCACGAAACGATTCACGACTCGTGAGCCGTGTCGCGAGTCGCGACTCATTCAAGCGCACGGGTTGAGAGTGAGACATGATCAGTTGTGTGTGCACCGAGCGCGAGCGTGACCGAGAATATACGAACATAATCCGAGCTAGAGCGAGATGCAAATAAAGTCCTATGTACTGTCCCTCTCAGACGGCGCATCATACGTATGACTTTCAGATTGACCAACATAAGTTAAAATTGAAAATACACAGACAGCGCTATATAACTTTCAGTTCAAGTTATGTTGGTTGCCTTGATACTGTAGAGGGATATTTATATTTTAAAGGTTCGCGTGTGCGCCATGATTTGTTTAAGATTTCGGTTATATTTTGATTGAATAAGTTATTTAATCCGATAAAGTTGTCTATAAATGTCGATTAGTAATAAAGGTCTCACTCATATAATATATGTAGGTATATGAATATAGTGATGATAAAGTTTTAGAGTAGATGGAATTGTTCGTGGGACTAAATAATTTGGTTAACGAAATCATACATCTTTAGATTGTCAGTCCTAAGCCTGAAAGAAAAGTACGAAGGGAAACTAATCCATCAAAATCTATGCAACACTTTGGTCATACATACCTAAGAACGTGCGTAGGTATAATGAAACGCTCAAGGCAATGATCGAGTTTCGAGTTAATAGTCGTTATGAGCTGTGAGTCGTTAAGTGAGCCGTGAGTCGTTAGGATGTATCGATTCATTAATGTGATCACGACTCAATGAGCCAAATCATACTCGTGAGCCGAGAGTACACAAGTCTAGTGAAGAGTGTACTAGTTCTATATTAGAATGAAGTTGTTCATAAGTCGCCATGCGTGAGCCATGCTATGCCACGAGTTCATTGGATGATTTTGTGTCATATTTTATAGTAACAAACTTAACGTTACAGAAATACCAACTTAATACTCACAAAACTTTCGACATTAGAAATTCAGTTCAATAATATATAGTTAACCAATATTATTGTTTTTTTAACAAAATATTTGTGTATAATTCACATCGAAGTTCAACTGTTGCTGAATTCTAAGTTTCGCTACGAAGCGCGTATAAAACAGGTTTACTATTACGACATTTTCGTCAGGCACTAAAAAAATCATTGAACGAACACGGTATAATTTTATTATGTTGGTATCAAATGTGTTGCTAGTAAACACATTGGAAAAACCCAATTTTATGCTCAATAAATAATAAAAAAATATTTCCATATCATTTCATACAAAAGCAAGAAAATAAAGTAAAGTACAGAATAAGAAGTATTTGCTAAATATCTGTTTGTGACTGTGACTTCAGTTAAATAAATAAAACTTAAAACAAATAAGTAACTATTTTTGTATTTAGCCGTTAGTGGATAATAATGGACAAATTTGGTTTCCAACTTAATCTGCCTGTAATATTTTGTGTTACATTAATGACAGAAATTGCGGTCAAAATCAACGGAATAATTACGTAATTCTCGACAACTAATTGTTTTTTGAAACGTAATGAATACACTTTTTTGTAGATAAACCCCAACCAGACCTGTACATTGAATCATGCATGTATTAATATTACGTACCAATATCCTCGTTGGTAGGTACGTATGTATGAGCCCTGTAGTTCCGGGCGTTTAGACAAGAATAGGACTACGGTATCCCCTGCCTGGCGTATAAGGCGTCCTAAAAGGGGTCCTTGGGGTCGTGGGTGTCGGAGTGGGGTCCCCGGCACCTGCTTGTACGGCCCCGAGAAGGGCGGCGGTTACCCTATGACCTGGTAACCGCCGTCAGCGATGGAGGTCGCTGGGGCAGACACGCCACCGTCTGCCCTGAGCCGGAGTCCGAATGCCGGACAGATCGCTTGGGCGGGTCCTGACGCAATTCCTTCGGGTACATCCGGGACCCGCCCTGTTCGCGACACGGAGGTCATCGTGGGGGTTTAGTCGGTAAGAGTCCGACACTACCTCGTTCGCTGTCCCCATGGCAGCGGGGTGTCCATGAGGATTCCCCCACGTTAAAAAAAAAAAAATAAAAAATAAAAAAAAGGTACGTATGTATAGGTAAGTAGTGTGTTATAAGCACACTAGCTGACATACCGAGTTATGCTTTTATTTTATCGTTGTTTTCGTTGACATAGAGCTCCTTGGCGAAAGTTGTTTGGTATCATGGGCATGGGATTATCTCGAGTTTCGCCAAAGTTTTTTATTTAGCGTTGTATACGCAGAAATTAAAACTTTGATAGCGCCATCCTGTACTGGCGACATTTCGGCGGCGGCGGTGATCTATTTTTTGCGTAACGCGTTTTATTCAACCTCGAAAATATTCGAACCTAATGGATACAATCAAATACTCAACAATAATACTCAACATTATATATCCTATTTAAATAACATAGGTATTATATTTAATAAAGATTTATGTCATCTACCTATGCTAAAACTGCTTCGCATGTTTTATTTACATTAAAACGATTATTGTGATTAACTGTAAAAGATAACCATATAGTATTGCAGACATTTTTGTAGAACTTTATAAAACCTATGCTTAGAACATATTTTAACGTATCTAATCAGGTAGGTTAAGCCAGCGCACACAGGAATAAACCGCAAGTTACCGATTTTTCCGCCCTAACCTTATTTTTTATTCTAAACCATAAATCATTTAAAACGTATCCCTAAAATGTATAGCCTAAATGTGTTCTGGTTTATAAGTTACAATGCTGTCAAGTTTCACAATCCGTCAAGTACTTTCTGCGTGAAAGAAGGAAAAACATACATCCATTCATCTAGACTTCCATCCAAACTTTCGCATTTATAATATTAGTAGGATAGTTGTCTTACTTAATGAAATCATTAACAGAAAACTTACAAAAGCACGAAACGTGTAAGTCCAATATCTCTAATGGAAATAAATCTGCACGATATTCTCAACTTTCGGGCAAAAACCTTTCCTCCGTATGGCAACACCGGAATTTTCCAAAATGGCAGAATGCGACTTCGGTGTGTTATCATGTGAAGCATTGTAATAATGTTTTCCTGGTAAAAATCGCCGCGAGTGCTTTTAAAAATTGTGTGTGAGTGAAAAGTTAACCATGGCGGACCTAAAATCGCCGCCGTATAGTGATATAAAAAGACCTGAAGAAGTTGTCAGGATGACGACAAACGATAGCCTGAAATTTGCAGTTCTTATCGGGCTTATTGAAGTCGGCCAGGTGACCAACAGGGAGGTTGTGAACACCGTACTACACCTGGTAAGTCATGTAAATTTCAGGCTCACTAAAACATTCCGTCACCAAGAAAATCTTATTGGAATAATATGCGAAACATTGTCGATGTTTTCGTTTCGCTTGCAGAATGTTTCACCACTTACCAGAGATTTTCTTCACTAAGGCTACGTATTTTTACGAGAAAAAATGTCGTAAAATTAACGACGAGACAATAGTCGAGTTGCATTTTCATAAAAATCGATTGGAAAATTAATTCCAGTACGGGCGGGCGGTGCTCGCGGGCCCGGCGAAATTGTTTGTTTTGATCGCGGTGTCTGTCGCAGAAAAACAAATTGGAATCTTATATTAATGAATCGTCTTATCGGATTCTGAATAGCGACCTTGAGTGAATGCATTATGTTGACTGCAGTTTTGTTAAAGATTTTTCTGTAAATAATTGCTTACAAATAGGTACCTATTCTTTATTTGCCTATTACCTACCTACCTTTTGAATACTTATTCCAATGTTTATTGCTGATTTTAGTACATGACTCTGACCTCTTTAATTAAATATGATTTTATAATAATATTGTACATTTCACCTATTAGTCTAATGAGTAAAGTGATTGGTTATTAGTTTATTTAGTTATCCACAAAATATGTTTGTTACCTAAGGAAGTTGTTACCCATCAAATATAATAAAACTTGATATATTTACTTATTGCAAGCTTACATTGAAAACAATCTTAAAATAACAATAAAAATTTGCATTAGTTGCCCAACACATTTATGCAAGGACACTTTCATATTGTTCTTATATCTTAACAGAAACAGTTATGCAAATATTATATTTGCTGGTTTAAAGTTATCTTTGTATGAAAAACAACAACTGACATAAATTACACAACTTATAATTATATTCTTATCAACATTATAATATATGATTTAATTTATTTCATACCTACTAAATATAAATATGGTGATAGTTACCCAACTTAGTGTGAACATTAGAAACTTACAGGTCATGCCATACTTGTATAGGTGTGAATTTGGGCCGAAAACTGCCGATAGTCAAAATGAAACTGTATAACAAATCCACTAGACAACTAGCGACCGTACTCTGCAGTTTTACCTACCTTGTATTCTATACCTGTTGAAGTTTTGGTATAAAATATAATGTGTTACTTGTAATATTTCAAATAATATGTGTACAAAGTTTGATGATGATTGCTCAAGCTTACTTTTAATGTGGAAGGATAACAAACAATTCAATTCCAGATAATTTTTGGGAATCTACTTTTCAATCATTGCATAAATATTAGTTTTGATTAAATTAAAAAACTGGACATATTTCTCATTCATAATTAGAATGCCACATTATCCCTGAGTAATAAACTATACTCTATCTCGAAATTCTCATAGAAACACATTGAACATGTATATGACGCAATAAAGAACACTAAATGTGAATTACACTGCATCACAGTTAATAATATTCTTAGCGATATTATAAATGTTATTGCTTACAGCGAGTGACTGTATTAGAACCATCCTTAAATACACACATCAAAAGTGTCTAGGGATCAAGAACATATTTAGCTCTAAAAAAAAATCTAATTTATTTAAATTAAATCTAATCTTCTGGATTGGTCTCCTACCTAATTCCCCCATGCCTGTATCAATGTGTCATGCCTTATCACCACATTTTGAATAAATTATGAATGAATTCAGTTTTTGTAAAATATATTCTTGATTGCAATCTTGTAAAATGTACTTGATCCCTAGACCCTTTGAATGTGTGTAGTATAATCCAGTTTTGATGTGTGTAATATTTTCACACCACCACCACCTACTTGTAGTCTTAAATTTGTATTTCCATAATATACAATTTGTACCACTTTAACATTTTTCTGGTGTGAAATAATTATGAAATACATTGTTGAGACATTGTGGCAAACATAGTTTGTTGTAACACTGAGTTCCCAAAACCGGGAGCATGTATGAAGATATGTATGGATTGTGGAAGAGGTGAATGATTGCCAGGATTATGACATATTGTTTTTATATAAATTTAGTGGTTACAGGGTGTAAATAAAATAAATGTTTGCCTAAAAATACTTTATTTGTGTAAAAATGTACAACCACAAAGATTATGCCAGTATCTTTACAAGCATAGATTTATACTATTTACACTCCTATTTTAATTTATAATTATAGGACAAACAGACATGTTGACAGAGGAACCCAAGAGTCAAGTCTATGTACATCCTGTATGCGATATTGTATGGACGATTTCGCCGCCTAATATCATATTGTTATTGTCACAATATCAAGTTCAAGAGCAAGCCGGCAAAAACCAGGCAGGTTCTGTCTGACCCAGAAGCTCCACATAATATCCCGTCGCGTGACGACCTTGAAACAATAATATACCCATCTAACCGGTTGCGCGTGAGATCACGCGTGCACAAAATTTGGCGCGAAAAGGATGTTTTGTCATGCTTCTTCTTCGAAAAAGTTTTTAACTTAACTGCAATAACTTTTTTCTTGGGTATTTTTGTACGAACCTGGAGAGAAAGGTGGGATGGTATAAACTAACCGTAAGCAAGCGAACCCTTTTGGGAGATACGCGTGACGTGGTAACAGTCTTCGAAAAAGTGGTGTTTGTGAATATAGGCATGTAATAATAGGCCATGATAGGCAAAATTGATCTAAAACGTTGCTTTCAATTACGTAATTCAAATCAATTAGTGATTCCATTTTACTATGCCTCCCCTATGCCGATTGGTGGGCTGACTGAGCCCATTCACAGAAGGAGCGCTCGGATGAGATTATTTCTCTTAAAGAAAAACATTAATGCAACGGGTCAATCTGCGCCAAGTAATGGTTAGTCTTCCAGACAGTCTTCCATTAATTACCGGGGCCCGCCAAGCTACAAACGCTTCAAATGCTATGTTTGATCAAGTTAATCGATGCAAAGATCGTCTTGTGTACCCTTGTTTGTGTAATAACAATAATTTACTAAACAAATTACCCTTTTACCGAAATTGAACCGAAGATTTTGTGCAAGCGAGTGTAATTAGGCGCCTAGAGGTCAGTCCTTAGTTGATGTTTAGTATTAGTAGGCTCGAGTAATAAATCGATGCAAATCAACAGCATTATGGATTTGTATGTTAAAAGTGTTTTGTACTTTTCTTAAAGATTACATACAATGTGAGCTACGCGTTAGTGCGTTATGCTTGACTGATAACGAATTAATGGTTCAACTCTTTAACTTTTTTTGCCACTGGCACACGCGTTGTGCTTGTGTGAGCTCAACGCTAAGCTATTCCGTCACTATACGAAATTGTATCCGTTTTTATAGTGTTTTCTGCTATTTGTTTTCACACTTCAATTCGAAATTGAAGACATGAACGTTGTGTTAGTGAAAGATCCGCAATAATGTCCTTAATACCAGTTGCTTTAACAGTTTATTATACGTTCATTTTATTAACCTCCGACGCAAAAAGTCGGGGTGTTATAAGTTTGACGTGTGTATCTGTGTGTCTGTCTGTGGCATCGTAGCTCCTAAACGAATGAACCGATTTTGATTTAGTTTTTTTTATTTGAAAGGTGATTTAATCGAGAGTGTTCTTAGCTATATTTCATCGATATCTGTTCACCCACTCAAAAGTTATGGGGGTTGAAAGTGGGGAAGAAAAATTTAACTTGAATAAATATGTCCAAGTGATGTATCAAATGAAAGAGCACGACACGTATATTTAGAATCTGTTTATTAAATGAAAATTGGATAAGTTGTTCAAAAGTTATGATGGTTGAAAGTGGGGAAAAATGATGACTTTATACAAATGTTCAAGTGGGGTATCAAATGAAAGGGTACGACACGAACATTTAAAATCGGTTTTTTTTTAAATTTGCAATTTTATCCATTGCGTACACTATACTGTATAATATAGATTATGAAGAATCTTTATAATTGAGTTAAAATGCCTTTACTTCACTCTCGTTAGCCTGACAATATTTTACTATATACATATACTAGTGGACGGCCCGCGATTTCATTCGCGTAGTTTAGTAGTACCTGCCTCCCAAATTTCAAGCGTCTAACTTGAGCCGTTTAGATTTTTCATACAAAAGAATTTTCCCGTTTATTGCCGTTCCCATGGGAATTTCAGGAATTCCTTTCTTAGTGCACCCCTATGGTACCTAAGCTACGCAGCTAGCTAATTTCAAGTGTCTACGTTTAGCCGTTTGGGCTGTGCGTTGATATGTCAGTCAGTCAGTCAGTCAGTCAGTCAGTCATTCAGTCAGCTTTTCCTTTTATATATTTAGATATGTACTTTGAATTCGGCAGTCAATTATTAAATCTACATAGATGTAGTAGATATTTAATTATTATACAAATCAGAGTGGAGAGCAAGGTGCAATGCAATGCACCTACAACATCCAATTTCACGCACGCTGCAGCCTACACTGGAGGAGCGGCTTAATTGCTGATCTAAAGGTCGTTACGCACTGTAATGAGTTTGTGCAGACGGTGTTTGATTGGTACTTACTTGCCTAGTACGTAACACACGATATTGTACTAGGAATGTAGGTTTGTATTATTATAGATAATCTGCATGAGGATCTATCGTCACTCCGAAGGAATTTGGCACTTACAAATTTTGAGTGAATGAACGAGTATTTTTGTGTGCTACACAACATATCACCTGAGAAATAAACTTTTCCTACCTGTCCTATGCAATGTCTCTGCCTACCCCTCTTTAGGATTTTCATGGCGCAAGTATACAGTATGAATTGAAAAAATGCTAAAGTTTTGGAGACAAGTTTTTGCCGTTCAGTTTGTTATGACAGAATTTGAGGTCAGATACGTGTGTATTATTGATCCATAACAGTTTTATGACAATAGCTTCTGTGAGGTACTGTTTACTTTGTCGGAGAAGTCCAATGTGCTACTGCTATTGACGAGACAGAACTGGAAGATGAAGAGAACCTTTACGAGATGTGACGAATCGTATATCACCTGATAATTAGGTCTTAGCCTCAGAAGAAGAAATTCTAAGTTTATTGGTAGGAAGTGCCTGCATAACACTTATATGCAATATAGCTAAATACAAATAGATTACTTAATATTATGGGCCCTAGGCCAAAGCGGAATATTATATCGAGGACAATTCATCGTTTATGCTGCCGCTCGTAACCAAAACCTCGCGCTGAAAACATTATGGAGACTTAGCGGTCGATTCTGAAGGACTGTGCCGGTATTACGTGTGCCAGTTAACTGGAAGTGAAACTAATGAATGAGCGTTGTTATAAATTGATACCTTTGACCCAATGGCATACATTACATACAATAAGAAATGGCACATTACAATAATGTTTCTAAATCATACTGTTATTTTCTTTTGAATAAAAATATATGTCTATAATTGTTTATGTCAAGTTATGTTATTTATATACAGGGAGTCACAAATTCCTGCAGTGGGAATTGAAGGGCCTATAGAGAAAGCCTTTATTAATGGAACAACATAGAGGAAATTAAGAATATCTTCATATAAAGTAATTAAACTACTCATCGAATTTCATGACCACTTGCTGTTTTCGATATCACTACAAATTCCGCCCATCCCTTGAGTAAACAATGAAGGAATTGACTTTTGAAATACTAACCTAAGAACGTCGATTACCAGCGACATCCACTTATGAATATTGTATTATACGAGTAATTGATTCACATTCGATGAACTAGATAGCAGCATCACACAAATATATCTCAATAAATTCACAATAAAACTTAATCATATCAACATGTTTTGGTTGTAGATTGGTGACGTGTAACCGTCAATCAGACGTCATAAACTAAACATAGATTGATTCACAGACAATCACAAGATAGTCATTGAAAAAAAATATAGTTAAAAAAATAAACTAAAGTATGGGCATTCCACACTTTGGCGCGAATAGACTAGAGATTAATGAGTAGCATGTAGGTAGAGATCAGTATGACGAACAGCATCAATATGACTTTTGACTTCGTGGAAGAATAATAATACTGAAATTTAATACTCTTAAATGGACTTAGTTATTGAAAATGGATTTCTACAGCAATAGCGAATATTACGAGATGATGTTATGTGTGGGGGCAGCTGATGGAAACCATGAGCAAGCACGTGAGCTTTATTGTGAGCGATTTATTGATAGGAGACCAGAGGCGGAACAACGTAGGTTGCCTTCCAGCAACTGTTTCCGGACGACCAAGCAATCGGGACCCAAATATGGAAGAGACAGTATTGAATCATTTCCGCATAAATCCATGAACGAGTACTACAATTCTTCAAAGCCGAGCTGCTACAATTCTTGGTGTCCCTAATCATATGAGTAGGGATTCTATGATCTAACGAACACGCCTATGCATTGCAGCTTCCTCTATGTGTTCCATTAATAAAGACTTTCTCTATAGGCCCTTCAATTCCCACTGCAGTACTTTGTGACTCCCTGTATATATATATGACAAGTTTCTCGCGGTTTTATAGTTCGCGCGCTGTAAGAACCCATTTTGACAGATGTACTGAGGTGATTGATAGCGAGGGTCGGTTGCATATTAGCTCACAAAGAATCGAATTTCTCATTCGATTTTCTATTTTGTAGATTCTTATTAAATAAATATTACATATTTTCATATTATTTCTGATTTAGTTATACAGAGTAACCAATTCGTGCAGTGGAAATTGAAGGGAAGAAAGCCTTTATTAATGACACAACATAGAGGAAATTAAGAATATATGAATATAAAGGAATACTTATCGAATTTCATGGACACTTGCTGTTTTCGATATCAATACTAGACGCAGCCCATCCCTAAAGTAAACAATGAAGGAGGAATTGACTTTTGAAATACTAACCTAAGAACGACGATTACCAGCGACATCCACTTATGATTTTTGTATTATCCAAGTACTTGATATTATTCAACGATTATTTATGTCAGCATCGCACTGCACATCACAATAAAACATAAATCATAACATAATTGACAAATAAGCATAGATCATACAATTATGTACAACGTACTACCTATGCCCATACTAACTGTACGTAGTATGTACATGCTAATTCCATGGCATAGATTCATTCATTCATCCATAGTAAAAACCTAGCTATGGCCCTTGCACACTTTGTCAGAGAGAGGTAAAGATCGGAGAAATCAGTGCGAAGTAGGGTATGAAATTGTATGTAGGGTATGTTATGTTGTTCCAAGATCTTAGGAGGTATTCTCGATTCGAAGGGCGGAACTCAAAGGCGAGAGAAATCTCGCAACGCCTAAACAATACGCACGATATCGTACTAAAACGAAACTGGACGATCCGAGAAACTGTAACCGTGTCAACAACGACACATGGAACTGTTGAAGTTAGTGTCGAGTTTCTCGGTTTGACATTAATAGGAGAGTTTATCATCTGTTGAATTCAGTGAGAAGAGTTTTGTATGTTAATTTTTCAAGGTAAGTGGCGTGCAAACTTCAATCAAATCAAATTTTTTCGACGATGGTTATGATGCCGACTAGAAAAGTTGTCGAAACTTTAACTAAAGTGAAAGAAAAATAATGCGATTTGCGAGACTCGTACGAAAAAACTCACATGCGAGTTTTTGACACTATTGTGGTGTAGTATGCTCATAGCTATAAGTACCGATTTACTCTTTATGCTTAACCATAGATATAAGCCATTACTTGTATGTTACTTGAATCATTATTAGACTACGCGTCAACCAATAAACATGTAATCTTACCTATCCGTGTGTTTACTTACTCCAGACCCTATATGGCGACCCTGCCTAAGGAACTCTGTCGAGTCGCGCGCGCACGTTATTGGCACTGTCGGTGTTATTTTAATTTGGAACTCAATAATATTATGTGAAGTGAAAACAAACTGTTGATTTTTGTTCCATCCACCAAAGACTTTTACCTAAACCGCAAGCATGGGCAAGACTTATTCCAAGGAAGAGGTCATCGTGGCTCAAAATGCCGCTAATGGAGATAACAATGCTACCCTGAAAGACGTAGCAAGCCATATGAGCTACAATAATATCGTGCAGACCGTTATCCTAAGCATTGTCTTTGTTGTGATACTAACTATCATCTACAAGCTGTACAAAAAATGTCACCGCAACTGGATCCACCGGGAGATGAACTCAGTCCAGCTTAGACGCATCGCTGGGAACGAAGCCGCCGTCAAAGTGGCATCTGTTTAGAAGAGTGAAGACAAGTGGTGATATACTCCTTTTTTTTTCACTATTTCGTTATTCTTAATTATGTAAACATGTTGTCTCTGTATTATGTAAGCACTAAAATGATAATGCCATTATTTAATGATATGTGATGGATAGGATAATTGAAATATACACAGCTATAAAAAATATTCAGGAAAATTTAAGAAAGCTAGGAAGGAGTAGGCGTACTGAGACTGTAATTTTAGAAAAGTGTTGTCAGGTAGATAAATTGTACGAAGAGTTTAAGAGTCATACAAATGTATTACTAGCAGATAAGGGTATAAAAAGTAAAGATTTTGAGATTATACAGACACTTTGCCTAAATACCGAGAAGTTACACAGTAGAGTACACCAATATTGCGAAGGAAGTACCGAAATAGAGGAAACCATGGACAAATTTGACCTTAAAACTGCAGTTTCATTGCTGCCAGCAATGAATGGTGAAGAGGAAATCACCAAGCAGTTAATCGACGCCACAGAGCTGTACAGTTCACTTATAAATGCAGATGGCCAATCCTTACTTATTCGATTTGTTTTGAAAAGTAGGTTGAATGGGAGCGCCAAAATGCGCCTATCAGACACGTATGAGTCATGTACTCTATTGATAAATGATATGAAAAAGCATCTTTTAACAAAACAGTCCTCCAATAGTATCCACAGTGCGTTAATGCGTATTACTCAAGGTTCTTTAACTCTCGAAGAGTACGGTAAAAAGATAGAGGAGTTATTCGTAGATCTTACGATATCTCAGTCCGACGGTAACGCGGACGCACATAAGATATTGCAACCAATTAACGAAAAGTTAGCCATAAAGCGATTCACTGACGGTTTGAGAAACCGAACTTTGAACACTATATTGACGGCTCGTAATTACAATGCTCTTAAAGATGTCATTCGCGCTGCTAAGGATGAAGAGTTATCGAATTTCAAGTCCGAGTCGGAGAACTCGATGTTCGCGAGTTTCAGAGGTAGGAGTAATAGCAATAGGGGTAGTAGCAGGTGTTTCTACCCTAGGAGATATGATCATCGGAGTCGTCAACCGCACGTAAACGACGACCGCCCAATGTTTTCCCGCCCTACGCAGTCTGCAGTCACGTGGAGGTCATCCAGACCACCAGGTTGTGGAACGCGATATCAGACACGAGGATACAGAGGTAGGTATACACATTCAAGAGGAATGTATACACATTCAAATAGGAATGAAAGAGGTGTTCACATGGTCTATGAGAACAATGACAGTTCAGGTAACGCTGGTTTAGACAATTCGAACAGCCTAGAGTTTTTTCGATCCTAATTTGTTATTTGCTTGTAATCAAAGCAACTCCATAACGTTATTTCTTAACAAACACAAATATGGTTGGTTAGTAGACACCGGCGCATCCTTATCCGCAATAAAATATGAATTAGTCATACAATTAAACATTCCAATAATAAAACAAAACACATCTGTAAATGGCATTGGAGGTAAGATCAAAACAGAGGGATATGTTTGTTTAAACTTATCCATAAAAGGAAAAGAATTTCAACACAAGTTTCATGTTATCAAGAACTTACCATGTAAAAATGCAGGTATATTAGGTTTAGACTTTTTGAAAAAATATAATTGTCACATTGACTTACAAAAAGACGTTTTATATGTTTACAGACATATGCAAAATGAGTTACGGTTGCCACTAATTTTGTCAAGTAATACGAAAAATACTTATCTTAAAATAGATTCGCGATGTGAAAAAATATTTTATTTGGAAACTACTGTTACAGAACCGTGTGTAATATTTTCAAGAGAGCTATGTGAAGGCGTATATCTAGCATGCAGTGTGAGTTCACCTCAAAATGGTAAGTTGCCTATAAAGATTTTAAATACTCGTGAAGATGATGTTTGTTTAAGCTATTTTAGGCCTGAAGTAGACTTATTATGCAACTATACCGTTTGCAATTTCGACGCTAATGACAATATTACCGCGCAACGGGTAAAAACATTACTTAATTCTTTGAATTTGAGTCATTTGAACAGTGAAGAAAGGCATTCTATTCAAAATATTTGTGCGAAATATAATGACGTGTTTTGTTTACCAGGAGACAGTCTGAATATCAGCAAATTAAATGAGCAATTAATACAGTTAAAGCCACATGTCAACCCTGTGTATGTAAAGCCTTACCGCTTACCATATTTGCAACGCACCGAGGTAGAATCTCAAATCACAAAAATGTTGAAAGAGGATATCATAGAGCCATCGCGAAGCGAATGGTCCAGCCCTGTATTGCTCGTTCCAAAAAAGGTAGACAGTTCTAGACACCAAAAGTGGAGACTTGTAATCGATTTTAGGAAAGTTAATGAATGTATTTTGGATGATAAGTTTCCACTTCCAAATATAACAGAAATATTGGATAATTTGTCAGGCAGTGTTTATTATACACATCTAGATATGGGTCAAAGTTTTTATCAATTATCTTTAAACAAGGATAGCAGAAAATATACAGCATTCACGACTCCGTCCGGGCACTACCAGTTAAAGAGATTACCCATGGGACTGAAAACTAGCCCTAATTGCTTCGCTCGTGCGATGACGATAGCGATGTCTGGCTTAAATTATGATAAATGCCTAACATACCAAGATGATTTGATTTGTTTCGGTCGAAATTTGGATATTCACAATAAGAACCTTATTAGTATTTTGTCACGACTCAGAAAAGTCAATTTAAAACTCAATCCACTGAAATGCGAATTTCTAAAAAAAGAGATAGTTTATTTAGGACACGTGGTTTCGGGAAATGGAATACAACCGGATCCAGCGAAAATTGAAACACTAATGAAATATCCCGTACCTCAAAATTCAGATGAAGTAAAAAGGTTTGTCGCATTTGTGAATTATTACCGGAAATTCATGCCTAGTTTTGCACAAATTTGTTTACCACTAAACGCTTTGTGTCGTAAAAATGTACAATTTGAATGGAATGAAAATTGTAATAAATCATTTCAAACTATAAAAAATCTTTTGGTAAATCCACCAATATTACAGTATCCAAATTTTGATGATCAAAACACATTTGTATTGAAAACAGACGCTTCGGGTTACGCTCTAGGCGCCGTATTATGTAACAAAGACAGACTGCCTATCGCTTACACCAGTAGGACGTTGAATAAAGCCGAAAGTAAATATCCGACTATAGAAAAAGAATTATTATCTATCGTGTGGTCTTGCAAGTACTTTCGCCCTTATCTGTATGGACGTACATTTATTATTGAAACTGACCACAAACCCTTAGTTTACTTGTTTAATATGGCAAACCCATCCAGTCGTTTAATGAAATTTAGACTGCAATTGGAAGAGTACAACTACGAGATACAATACGTAAGGGGATGCGATAACGCTGTTGCTGATGCGTTATCCCGAATTAGAATAACTAGTGACGAATTAAAAACTATGAATGAAAACATTATGAATGTGATGACGAGAGCACAAGCGAGACGTATGAATAGTAACTTGAATAATTCAGATAATCCTCCAATGGTTGGGGACAAGGTGACGAATTCCGGGCCTGATCAACCTCGGATTGTGGAAGTCCTCAAACCACCGAAGGATTATATAGAGTGTCGATTTATGAATGAAAGTGATTGTAGTATGTATGAGAATAGTGCAGCTGAGAAGTCTGATCATTTAGTTTACATACCTGATTTGAAACTAATAATGGTAAAACCAATATCCCAATTACAATGCGCACGACGTGCCTTTGCGAGGGAATTGGCTACCTTTTGTAAGAAACTTAACGTCGATTGCTTATTTATAATTAAAGAAGAAAAATATGAGATATATATAAAAAACTTAGGGAAAGCTATAAATAATTACCCTGAATGGACCGGTCCTCGAGTTTGTATAATAAGGGGAGTAAAAAAAATAACGGATAATGAGACAAAACGTGTAATTATGAATGACTATCACATATTGCCTACCAGTGGACATGCTGGTATTCGGCGAATGATAAGCAATATTCGTCAACGGTTTTTCTGGCCAGGACTGGAGACGGATATAACCGAATTTGTCAAAAAATGTGATCAATGCCAAAGGCAGAAACACATGAAACCCACTAAACAGCCGATGACTGTTACTGACACAGCGACATCAGCTTTTGAAAAAGTTTTTTTGGACATTGTAGGTCCCTTAGTAAAGGATAATTTAGGTTATAGCTATATTTTAACCATCCAGTGTGATCTTTCAAAATATACAGAGGCGTATCCACTCTATTCCAAAGACACCGTGAGTGTAGCCAAAGCTTTCGTATCAAATTTCATTCTTCGGTATGGTGTGCCGAAACAGATACTTACCGACAGAGGTACTGAATTTATTTCTTCAACAATGCAGGAAGTTTGTAAATTACTACAAATAAAACAACTTACTTCAACTTCATACCACCACCAAACTATAGGAGGGTTAGAAAATAATCATAAACACCTAAATGCTTATCTACGGATACAAACTAGCAGTCAGGCAAGTAATTGGAGTACATGGTTACCCTATTGGTGTTTTTCGTATAACTCTACAGTTCATAGCGAAACTACTTTTACACCTTACGAACTTGTATTTGGCAAACAGTGTAATTTACCGACAAATCTGTCAACAACAATAGACCCAGTGTATAATTTCAATGATTATCGATTTGAGCTTAAGTATAGATTACAGAGATCACAGATGGAAGCAAGAAATATATTATGTAATAATAAAGAGATAAGAAAATTATATTATGACCGCTATATAAACCCTACTATTTATCAAAAAGGGGATAAGTTATTATTAAAGAATGAATGTATGACTAGTAAACTAGATAACTTGTATTTAGGACCTTTCATTGTTGTAAGAGATGAAGGTCCGAATGTCGTAATATTGTATAAAAATAAAGAATTAGCAGTCCATAAAAATAGGACAAAATTGTATCGTGATTAAAAAAAAAAAAAACAATTTATGTAATTCATTGATTATTTTTTTATTTTTTTTTCCAATGGGCGTGTGGTGTAGTATGCTCATAGCTATAAGTACCGATTTACTCTTTATGCTTAACCATAGATATAAGCCATTACTTGTATGTTACTTGAATCATTATTAGACTACGCGTCAACCAATAAACATGTAATCTTACCTATCCGTGTGTTTACTTACTCCAGACCCTATAACCGTACCACGGAAAAAACAGATCACCAGAGGTCCGATCTAACAAACAGGACCACGGAGGAAGAGGGGTTTCTATCATCTAAAGAACGTGCAACACAGAATGGGATAGAGTTTAGACTACGCCTAAATGTATAACTCAATACAATGTACCTAAAGCCTTTCTAGCCCGACCACTTATAGTATATATCTATTTACAAACACCTATACGTACGTATGTTTTAATCGTTATGCATTTTTTCCTTTAATCAATTATACATTATTTTCATGACACTCCATACAATTTGGGAACTCCTTTTTGTATTTGGATGCGTTTGGAATTTCAAAGAATGTTAGAAACATGAATATATATGTAAATGGAGTTTACGAACTTGTAATGCGATGCGTTGCGGCCGACGCTCCAGTGCTGGCTGGTGACGATGGCGACGAAGGGCGCGGCGGGGCGCTCGAGCGCGGCCTGCAGCTGTGCCTGCGAGCGCACGTCCACGTCCGACGGCCACGCGGGGAAGGCGGGGTGCGAGTGGTGCCACCCCACCAGCGTCAGACCCAGTCCGCGGAGCGACTCCGCCGCTTGCGCTTGAGATACTGAAACAGAAACATTTATTGTACTACAACACTGGTGTGAAGATGTTACATTTAGTGTGTAGGGACGCTGTGACTTGTCTTTTCAGGCATACATATAAAAAAATAAATACACTTCACGCCCTTAATCCCAAAGAGGGATAGGCAGAGGCACTTGCTAAAGCAAGTACCCACAGTTCACCAAGCGTATTTAACCCAACGTGACAGGGGGTGAGCCCATCGCCGTTATAGGGTTCACACACCTTGTGTGTGCGGGTTTCATCACGATGTTGTCCTTCACCATACGAGCGTTGCGTTGCGTACATAGGCTCTGAAAAAGAGTCCCATTGGTACACGTCCAGTAGCCGGACTCGAACACGTCGACTCGCATACATATATTATAGTTAAAAATTGTTGTCTACCAAAAAATATTGAACAGTGTAATAACATTTTGTGCAGTAATATTTTCAATAATTTAACCTTAAAATTAGATAAATTAAGATTTTTAAGATCATGAGGTAATTTGTCGAAAATGTTTGGTGCCATACATATAAAACTATTGTTTCTCTACAATGGAAGAAGTGAAAATTTTACGTTATAATTTCTTATTAAACGCGACAACATTGCTCCGCCCGGGGGTCGAGAAACGACTAGAATGCCATATAAAAGTGCATGGAACATACTAGAGGCATTCCAGTGTCCAAGTCGAGGCATAGAAACCACTACACAGTGCCTTTATGCAAACGTATACTCATGGATCCATCTAGAGGTAAAGACCTTACCGTAAGGTATTATATATAGTATATTATAATAATAAGAGTAATTATTATTAGAAGTTTCTACTCGAGAAAATACCTAAAACTACTCGAATATTCCGGATGGTATACGCGACGACCGAGCCAACGGGGCAGTTTCAACTAAACAACGATACAGTGAACATCAAGAGAGATAACTAAAGAGAGCTGACAAGTGATTGTGCGATAAAACTGTTTACTAGCGGTTTTAGTTTAACGATTGTAATTAGTGTGTCTACTTATAGTACTGAAATAGTGTAATAGTGTAAGTGTAATTCTTGATTATCGTATCTAATAGTGTAATTTTCTATCGATATTCGGTACCCAACTCCCACGTGCGTAACTATATCAAAATATTTTAAACTACAGATGATGGTAAAATACACTACTTACTTACCAACTGGCTTGTTCGTGATATTACAATTTCGTGAATGTTGGTGTAGGTTTTATATTGGCCCGTATCTCGAAAAGACGTTTTGGGCATGACACGCACTTCAACACACAATACACAACAGAACCTTTGACGTGACGAGAAGACTAGTTCATGGAATTCTAAGTACATTATGTACAATGAAAGTGGTTATAGTTACCGGGATCCATGTCGCAGTGCGTGCTGGTGGCGGCGGCGGCGGCGGCGCGGTAGGCTCGCACGGCCAGCACGCGGCCGCGCAGCTCGCCGCCCGCCAGCCCCATCACCTCGCTGCGCGACGCGTGCGCCTGCACGTCCATCGCGATCAGCGCCGACACGTTTATCACTAAATCATATGGCGCCTGTACGAAACGGTTTATTTATTAGGTTAGCACTCGCCACTAATGTAAAGTTTTAAGTAGTAAGAGAACGTCGTCGTCGCGTTTTTTATTATATTCAGTAAATCAGTAAAATATTTAGTAGTAAATTAAACAGCATTATAGGAGAGCCTCACTCTTTCTAGCAGTGACAGAGTAAAGTAACATAGGTAATACAATAATAATGGGGAATTTTCAAACTCCAACAATTTCTTATCTAGATTTCGCTGGTTGGTGTCCAGGGAGACTTCTGTCAGTTATAATTTATTACGTAAAATATTTAGGCCATAGAAAAGAAGTTTAAGAGCCTTAACATCTATTCTAGGGAAATTGGTTCATTATGTTTCTTGCTGAAATAACACCAAATAATAATAAATACAAATCAAATTATTTAAAATTGGTTCTTACATTAAATACCAGTTCCCCACAACCACTCTTTAGCATTGATAAAATAATGTTTCAATATTTATCATCAGTTTTTGGTACGTTATCAATATGTAGAAACTTTTTTAACATGTAAACAAATAAGCAAAAGATGAACTGTCACCTTCAATACTGAATACGTCAGTAATTTCGTTGACATTACTCCCCCTTGAACAGCTAGCGCCGGCTTTTATAGCTAAGAGAAACAAGGGCCCTGAAAATTCCCCATTGCAGACCAACAGGCAGATGAATGAATTATCTTGGTATGAAATCAAACTGACTTTCAGTAGCCTGGTTGTTAACACTACAAGATTAGCACTTTGGCCACTATCAGTGGTGAAGATGTTTGCTGGACGTCCATGCCTGGCGACGTGGAGCAGTAAAGCAAAGTTAGGAAATAAAGAGATACTGAGATATCTTACAGGATTGTCAGCATTGTACACCCTGCAGTGTAGGAGACTGATCTGTTGCTTCTTTGTAGCGCGCTCACGCTTTGGTTCTGAACCCACAGAGAATAAATCACCTGCTTCTGTGTGCATTATCGTGTAGCCTCCGTCGCCATCCTAAAACATGAGCACAGGGCATTATTGGGTCATTCACAAAAATTACGTAATCATCATGCAAATAAATATGTATTACCAGGTTGATTTTCTTCTGTCTCCTTGGCATGGGTTCAAATTTGGCAAGTGGCACTGCAATTGGTTCCTCTGCATTGTCCAAATTCTGTTTATCTGGCTTTTTATCTTCCTTTATTTTACTATCTGAAGTGTCACTGTCTATATCAACTTCAATATCACTTTCGGGTTCAGAGTCTTTTTTCTTTTCTATTTTTATCTAGAATAAAACAAAATGTCAATTACATACTTAACACCCTCTTAGTCGAAACTTGGCTACAGGCAAGATATTAAGGGGGTATTGTTGAATTTGCCTATTTTCCAGGCCCAGCACAGGCTATCGTATACGATAGAATTTGATGTACATTGGATAGAGCATTTCTTCATCTACATTCAAATACATTTAAATCAGTCATAATTCATCCGAAAACGATGAAAATTCTGGACCCTGTTTGGCCATTTTGCCCAAAAAAAGGTCAAACGCGGGGCCCAACACAGGTCTATGGCTGTTCCCTGAGCTACGGAGTATGTGTAACAGATCGTACAATACTTCAAGTAAATTCAAATAGAAGCGCTTTTTCAAAATTGTTGTTGTGCCGTCGTGGTGACAACTTCAATGAGTTCAATCCCGTCAATCCGCGGCTGGATGCCGTCCTAGTCGCACGGTCACGCCCAATTTTTCTCTAAATATTTTGCATGTATGCAGTGCACTTTTTGTACACCCATATTTCAAATACTATAGTATACTAGTATTATTTGTCAGGAATTGATAGGAGTAATATAGTCTGTACGATTCATAGTCGTTTTCTTGTATAGATGATGAAAAAGAGTCCAAAAAAATCTGTAAACAATATAATCTGATACCTATGTTTTCACGTTGGCAGCATATTATTATGTCATTTACAATCGTGTTCAATTTTATTTTCGATGTTTGTAATGTAGAGTGACACGAATATGACTAACGTAATACGTTATATTTCAGAGTCGAAAAAATAAAATTTAATCAATTTAGAAAACAGTGTTGTCAGCTAAACCTGAAGTCGATAAGTGTTTAAGCTGTTGAGCTGGCTACTTGTTTAACTCTGGCAAAAAGTGGACCAAAAATTTTAGTGAACTGGGAGAGAGACAGAAGTAAATCCTACTAATATTATAAATACGAAAGTTTGGATGGATGGATGGATGTTTGTCCTTCTTTAACGCAGAAAGTACTGGACGGATTTTGATGAAACTTGGCAGAATTGTAGCTTATAATCTAGAATAAGATATAGGCTATAAATTTTGGGGATATGTTTTGAATTATTTATGTTTTAGCATAAAAAATAAGGTTAGGGAAAAAATAGGTAACTTGCGGTATATTGCTGCATGCGCTGGCTTAATCTGAAAATTAAGTTCCAAGCAATCATAGATTTTAAAAAGTTCTACAAGAATGTCCGCGATGGTATATGCTTATCTATTACAGTTAATACACAATAATAATTTGAATGTAAATAAATAATGAAAAAAATAATTGCAAAGCTGTTTTGGCATATATATCATAAATCTTTATAAAATAAAATACGACATTTAAATAGAATATTTAATTTAGATTATTATTGCCCTGTATAGCATTTGATTTTATCCATTAGTCTCTAAATTATCGCAGGTTAAATAAAACGCATTACGCAAAAAAATTATCGCCGCCGTCAGTTCTGATTGGCGATATCAAAGTTTTAATTTCTGCGAATATATACCGCTGAGAGTATTATTGAGAGCATCTAATCCTACTAATGCTTCATATTTCTTGGATTCTTGGATGTCTGCTTAATAAAACGTGTTTCAGATTATAAAACATAACATGGCGGAACGAAGTTCGCCGGGTCCGCTAGTAATTCATATTAATAACTATTGTGTGTATTATTGTTTTATTTGTAAGTTAATACATGTTACGAACAATTTGATTAACATTTATTTATGTAGGGCGCTAGAGATGTCCTTACTTCTGCCAGTCTTGTGATCGTCCAGTTCGTGAAAATAATTATACCACATTGTACTTAGTCATTAATATTTAGTAAAAGTCGATCCAAAGGATATAGGGTACAAAAGGTATTATTGGGCCATATAGCCGCCTATCACCTATAACCGATACTCTTAGTATGTGTCCTACCCAATCTAACCCCAACAACGGCCTGAAACTCCTAGGCACCTTCCAGTACACCTTCCAGTACATCCCAGTTGGACATTTGTTGCATCTGTAACAGCTCCTTGATGTTTCCAGTTCAAGTAGCAAATTGTCTATAAGATGGCATTTGCCCACTGGCATTTTGCTTTTTGTAGCTACATTTAATTCCGATTTCACGCAATTTTGTATGCAGCGATGATGACGTCAAAAATAGAAATAGCTTTGAAACGGGACAGACGGCTTAAGTAAGTAATCATTAATGAGAGAATGTAGAAATATATTCGATACCCCGAAGTAGAAAGGTCATATAAACCATATCATCAACTTAGTTATATAGACCAATCGATAGAGCGGAAAATTCTGCATAAACCAGCATTCATAACTCAATTTGACCAAAAGTGGCTTTTACGACCTTTCTACCCCGAAGTATTGATATCATCAATTGCATTTTATGCAGCATAAAACAAACTACTTACCACTTGCTCTCCTTCAGAAACTGGTAAAGCCTGTCCGGAGCCTAGAACAATTTGCATTTTAGGGCTGCGTGTGCTCTCTTCCGATAATCCTGAATCTTTTCTTTGTCTCCTAGGAGACTTAAGCTCTATCATTTTATTTTTTAATTTTGGTGAGGATTTTTCGTAATTCCTTGATACTTTTCTTCTATGGTTACCTATTTTCTTACTTAATTTTGGTTTTAATTTAGATTCAACATTTTTACTTCGTGGTGGTCTTTTTGGGACAGAACTCTCCAAAATTATTTCACTTCCAACAAATTCTGTGGAACCAATATTAAGTTCATCTTCATAAAAAATTTCAGATGGATTTATAGCAATGAGATCATTACTGTGTTTATTTAATGTGTTAGGCTTGAGAAGGCTTTTTCTAGACTGACTCTTGGTTTTGTGTAATGGCTTGATGTCTGGTACAGTTGGGGTACCAGTTGTTACCATGTTTATAACTTCACCAATTTGGGAGTCATCATTTACAATTTCCTCCTGTAATACTAATGGCACTTCGTCATAATCAATTTCAGTCTTTTCTAATTCAAATGGATGTGAATCTAATTGAATCCCATGTTCTACTTCTATTAAAGCCAGAATTTCCGCTTCAGTCTTACTTTTCAACACTTGTGATATTTTTTTAGCATCACGGCCATACTTCTTCTGGAAATAAAAATACTAAATGAAACAGAATACTCATCATCATGAAAATTCCATACATAATTGCAGTTTTCACTTGCCATTTCTTTGTCCAAAATGTCCCGTTCTTCTGAGCTCCAGACTGTTGGAACATCTTCAGATTTGGATTTGTACTTTTGTCGGTTTCCAGATAATACAACAGATGTAGCAGTAGAACTCTTCTGCCTGTAATATAACTAACGTTCATAAAGACTTGTCAAACATAGTTAAATTTCAGAGTACTTCTAAAGCTGCTTCACTAGACTGTTCTGCAAACTTGGTCTTGGTGTGATATATTGACCTACCTACTTTTATTCTTTTCATTGTCATACCAATTCGCTGCGGTTCCATCTAATAGCCACTGGGGGTGTACTGTGTCCTCTCTGTCTGAACATGAGGGTCTGCAAATCAGGATTTAATGAAATGTTTATAAATTGTTATACACAATGTATACCAACACACATCCCATACATCAAAATCAGCAGTTTTATTTTAAAATAAACATTTATATTGGTATGTTTCGAAAAACAATGATTAGGGTTTAATAAAGCTTACTTACATCCCTTGAGTATTTTGAGCTAAACAAGAATCAAAGGAAAAATCTCCAAGCACATCAATTTCGTCTTCTTCCGCCGCCATGTTTGTTTACGTTTTCGTTGGCGTTTGTTTGGCATTTTCGCTTTGTTCGGTTTTTTTTCTCACAGAGGGGTTTAGAAGAAGAATATATCGCCCAAAAAATGTTTTTGATACTCGACAAGATTATTGTTGTACCATACTTGCGTCAATCCATTTTTATTAAAAAATAATGACACTACGACTAAATGCACCTATTATTGGTAGGGAGGGACACTTTGTGCTATGCTAGTTTTACGTTCACATTCGTTATCACAATGTCTTTCATCACTATGAATGTGGCGTAATGAACCCAGGTCACGGAAAGAGACCTATTGGTTATTAAAACCTCGAACTCACTGCCTATCGATTGCAAGACGAGCCACTGGGCTATAGGCACTTACAGCTGGACTACCGACGTTAAAGATTTTTAAAACTACTGAACTGTAACTCTACCGGTTTTTAATCCTAACAATTAAACGCGAAAGGATGTCTATTACACTTTGACGAAAATATCATTCAAATAGGCTAATATTCTCACCCATTGCGTGTTAACCGCAGGATTAAATCTATTTATTTCAAAATGACATATGCGGGGAACTGATACTTTTCTTCTATGGTTACCTATTTTCTTACTTAATTTTGGTTTTAATTTAGATTCAACATTTTTACTTCGTGGTGGTCTTTTTGGGACAGAACTCTCCAAAATTATTTCACTTCCAACAAATTCTGTGGAACCAATATTAAGTTCATCTTCATAAAAAATTTCAGATGGATTTATAGCAATGAGATCATTACTGTGTTTATTTAATGTGTTAGGCTTGAGAAGGCTTTTTCTAGACTGACTCTTGGTTTTGTGTAATGGCTTGATGTCTGGTACAGTTGGGGTACCAGTTGTTACCATGTTTATAACTTCACCAATTTGGGAGTCATCATTTACAATTTCCTCCTGTAATACTAATGGCACTTCGTCATAATCAATTTCAGTCTTTTCTAATTCAAATGGATGTGAATCTAATTGAATCCCATGTTCTACTTCTATTAAAGCCAGAATTTCCGCTTCAGTCTTACTTTTCAACACTTGTGATATTTTTTTAGCATCACGGCCATACTTCTTCTGGAAATAAAAATACTAAATGAAACAGAATACTCATCATCATGAAAATTCCATACATAATTGCAGTTTTCACTTGCCATTTCTTTGTCCAAAATGTCCCGTTCTTCTGAGCTCCAGACTGTTGGAACATCTTCAGATTTGGATTTGTACTTTTGTCGGTTTCCAGATAATACAACAGATGTAGCAGTAGAACTCTTCTGCCTGTAATATAACTAACGTTCATAAAGACTTGTCAAACATAGTTAAATTTCAGAGTACTTCTAAAGCTGCTTCACTAGACTGTTCTGCAAACTTGGTCTTGGTGTGATATATTGACCTACCTACTTTTATTCTTTTCATTGTCATACCAATTCGCTGCGGTTCCATCTAATAGCCACTGGGGGTGTACTGTGTCCTCTCTGTCTGAACATGAGGGTCTGCAAATCAGGATTTAATGAAATGTTTATAAATTGTTATACACAATGTATACCAACACACATCCCATACATCAAAATCAGCAGTTTTATTTTAAAATAAACATTTATATTGGTATGTTTCGAAAAACAATGATTAGGGTTTAATAAAGCTTACTTACATCCCTTGAGTATTTTGAGCTAAACAAGAATCAAAGGAAAAATCTCCAAGCACATCAATTTCGTCTTCTTCCGCCGCCATGTTTGTTTACGTTTTCGTTGGCGTTTGTTTGGCATTTTCGCTTTGTTCGGTTTTTTTTCTCACAGAGGGGTTTAGAAGAAGAATATATCGCCCAAAAAATGTTTTTGATACTCGACAAGATTATTGTTGTACCATACTTGCGTCAATCCATTTTTATTAAAAAATAATGACACTACGACTAAATGCACCTATTATTGGTAGGGAGGGACACTTTGTGCTATGCTAGTTTTACGTTCACATTCGTTATCACAATGTCTTTCATCACTATGAATGTGGCGTAATGAACCCAGGTCACGGAAAGAGACCTATTGGTTATTAAAACCTCGAACTCACTGCCTATCGATTGCAAGACGAGCCACTGGGCTATAGGCACTTACAGCTGGACTACCGACGTTAAAGATTTTTAAAACTACTGAACTGTAACTCTACCGGTTTTTAATCCTAACAATTAAACGCGAAAGGATGTCTATTACACTTTGACGAAAATATCATTCAAATAGGCTAATATTCTCACCCATTGCGTGTTAACCGCAGGATTAAATCTATTTATTTCAAAATGACATATGCGGGGAACGGTAAACGAATTTTGAAACAATGTACTTAATTGGGGTAAGTATTTCCGTTACTCTAAGCTGGGTAAATAAAAGCAATCTTGATCTATACCCACTTCCTATTCATCACCCCGATAATGTACAGAACGAGGCCGTCAGCGCAAAGTGGCCTAAGCCACAGTATTTAATATTCCGATTTAGTACTTCGTAAATATACTAAAAACATGTTATAAAAAAATAAAATCATTCATGTTAAATAATCCGTAATTTTAAGTTCAAAAAATAAACATTTGGACAATATAATTCCATAAAATATCTACAGACATAAAAGTCAAACTCATTATTCTACAAACTCCTATATCTTCATACTGATTGGTCTAGGGTTAGGCCACTTTAGCGCTGACGGCCTCAATTCATAGTTTGATATATCATGACCTTATGTTCGAGATCAAGGGTTCTGTCTCGCCAAGTCTCAGAAGTTCGGTTATTTAGTCCGGTTGTTATTGTAAAATATACTCTATTTGGTGGTGTTAAAGTAACAATTAATTTGGCACCTGTCATAATAGGTTCAACATTAAAACGGCCTTTATTCTGTATTATGTAAAGGACGACTTGTTTAGCGCCGAACAGCTGAGACTACACTCTGAGAATGTCTCAATAAGTGTTGTCTTGTTGAATTTGATTTGGACAGCAACACCATGGTGCTGGAGAACTAAGGATAAGTTATTGACTTGGTAAATAAAATTTCCAAAGCATATGGCACAGTTCCAATTTATTAATGTTACAAGTTCTATCAACAAAAATGCAGTCCAATAGTACTCTTCGTTTAATTATGATGTCTAACACTGGATTGCAATTGCAAAAACACTGATCGTTCTGATAATACCTTTAAATTATCGTATTTATTCATACAAATGTTACCTAGTTGTGTAAATATTTTATACATTTTCAACAAGCGATTGTTGTCTGGCATAATTTTGAGCGCTTCTGTTTTCAGTACACCGCGAAACATCGATGTATGAAGCGAAAGTGCCCTATAATTTCATTATATAAATTTATAAACGATATAATCCATCTATTTTATATATTTAAGTTGTCTCAACAATGGTACGCTGCGATAGACTCATACTTACAGTTAATACAGAAGCGAATATGTCAAACACTTGATTTTATTTTTAGGATTAAATGACAAAATATTAAATTAACGCAATAAGATAAAATGGCAGTGTTCCACTCAAAACAAATAAATTATCGCGCGTCCACGTTTTAGACATTTGTACGGCTTAGTTAATAAATTAAAATGTTTATCTACCTAATACAAAAAAAAACCTATATAAAAAAAGGTTGGAACCAAATCGGCTTATTCTATATGTACAGTTTACTTAGAACTAATTAGAAGCATCAACTACTTATAGAAAACGTATTTATCAACAGTAAAGGCACATGATTTCGCACCCGATTCCATCGTGCGTGCTGACGCCAGCCTATACCGTACGACTTGTGTATCTCATTCTTGCTTGTATTACCGACATTGATATTATTAGGCATTAGACCTAGTGTTATTGTGGTATAGAGTTTGCATGCAGAGAGTGACATACAAGCCGCACAGATAACCAACACCCTATATTTAATGCTCAGTGGACCGGATTTACTCAAGCAAACTCACTAAATATTCAATGCAATCCAATTGAAATTAATAATTTTCACTTTGATATTGTACGCCCAGTTGACAATAACCGATAAGAATACTACGTAAGAGACTTTTTTTGTCAAAAAGACGTACAATGCAATGGTGTATAATTTAAATGTCTCTTTTTAATATTAAAAAAATATACCAAGAAATTTAAGGAAGACTCATAAATGCGTTGCAATGATAAAAACCTGTCCCAAAGAGCATCGACACTACAATTAACTTCGACAAAGTATTCACTCATACAAAACATCAGGTTAAAGCAAGTCTACAGAAACTAAGAGCAGACAAAGTTGTAATAATTGAGAAGTATTGAAGTATATAAAAATAGTAAGAGAGCTTTTTTATCGATTGTGTCGACATGTTTTAAACTGACAATTTGTTTGAGACCAGTCATTTTAGGTAACATACTACTACATTTTTGTCGTATTGTACTTTTATAAAACATTATTTACTTGTATTCACAGCTGTAGAACGGAAATATTTCACATGAAATGTAGAGATGTGACTTACTTGTGAGATCCTGAATCAGTTGTGAGTTGACCAGATATTAACATTATTCTATACACTGAACATATGTATACACTCTGTATTAGTTTGTGCATAGTGATATGAACAGCACAAATTGAAAATATAATAATTATTGTTCTCTTCTAGAACTCGTCGTATAAATCTACGATTTTAAATTAGTATCATTATTAATTACAAATAATTAAACAACAATACAAACTAAGCAGTCATTCAAATAACGCTAGAAAATATAAAAAGAATGTATCTGGGATACAAAATAATAATGTTGGCATTTGTCTGAATTAAATAAAAAATATCATACATGTAGTAAGCGTATTTGTGTCTTGAATAGTTGCAATGGAGTTTCAAATGTTTAGTTTGAGTATATACTTCCAAAGATATTTTTACACATTGTTTAAATTACAATGAGAACTATTCTATTTTGTTAAAAGGAGGTATCAGAAACTTTTAATCAAATTAAGACAGAACATACTAAAAGGCCAACATACAGCATAATATTTGAACTAAAACCCTAAAAATCATTAAGGAACATACAGCGCAGTATCAAGTTACACAGAACTGACAACGGGCCATTTTAAATATGTTGACTTGAGATTGTTTGCACTAGTCGAAAAAATTTTGAACACATCGACACGTTAAATAACAGTCCACATCTATACAGATATAACACGGCTGTCAGTTTGTACCATTCCATAGAGGATAACAACATTCAGTCCAAGCTCTTCACTCTCGCCATAACTTTTCCTTCGAACATCGGCAGTATATCGTTGTCGTTGCTAACTTCTTCCTGTATCACCGTATTGTCTAGGTCTGCGCACTCCGTCTTGAAGAAGTAACTGCAAACATTTTAGAAATCAGTAAATTGTGAAGAAACTAACTTGTAAAGCAGAACTCTACTGCCATGGTTTATCACGTACCCGCGGTCCGTTCGTGCGTTGTTAGTATGTTTATGTTTTAATCTGAATTGATATCAATTTCAGTTCAGCATTTAAAAACATCGTAATAAATAATTAACGTATAACAAAGATAAAGATGTTTCAATGAAAGTAACATAGAGCACGATATGGGCAAGCGTTCAAGTGTACTAACCGATAGTTGCCCTTCCTTGGCAAGTAGTCCTTGAGGGCTTTCAGCGTGAGTGGACTGGAGGGCACCTTGAGCCGGTACGGCACGTTCTCGTCCAGGAACGTGAGCACGACCACCGTGCACTGCTCCGTCGCCGCCGACACGCTCGTCGCCGACTGGGACGTGCTCGATGATTTGCTACCGCTGCCACTGCATGAAAGAAATTAATCTATCTTTAACTGATGTTACACTGTGTCGCATGTGATAATAATAATCCTCGAATAATGACTAACAAGCGACAAAAGTGACGTTTTCCTAAAAGACTAATTGGAATGATTTTGTGCATAAGATATTACTTTGTTAGAATTTATATTCTATATATACTCTGGTAGAATTAAAGTTAAAGTTTATTAAGCACTTAAATTCTTAACTATGATTAGAGGTTGCTGTCCCTTTATTGCAGTAGACTAAATTGAATGTAGTTTATTAGGTGAGGGTGGAGTGGAGTGGAGTGAGGTGGGGTAGAGTAGAGTAGAGTAGAGACCGTGTCTTGAGCGAAGGCTTGCGGTCGGCGGAGGAGCCCCGCGAGCGCGAGGAGTGGTCGCGGCGCGCGAGCCCCTCCGCCATCCACAGCAGGATGCGCGGCTGCACGGCGCTGCCCACCGTGCCCTCGCTCACCACCGACACGCCGCTGTCCGTCAGCTCCGTCGCCGTCTTCTTCGAGAACGATCTGACAACAAATCATTATTATTTTACTAATAAATAACTATTGTTCAGCAAAATGTAAACTTCAGGATTTAATGGACAGAAATATTTGAATAGGCTAGAAAACGCGAAGCTTATAACAGATAGCGTTATTTACGTTTGACCCATATGCAACGATGAGAGTCACCTGAAAAAATAAACATGTAGTGACAATCGTAATTCATTGGGTCAAGCGAAACTAGAATCATTAGTTGTAGAGTTGTCTTTCCCATTAGAGATTCCACTAAGTTGTTAATAAATTATAGGTACAATCTGTATTTATTAGTGGGGTTACGTTTAGTGGTAGCAAGTGACTATAGGTACATAATATAAACCCTATGAGTACGCGTAGAAACAAGACACAATAGTGCGACATACCTGCGATAGCGGTGCCTGTCGTCGACGAGCCCGCTGTCGGCGCTGACGGTGGAGGGCGCGCGGCGGCGCGAGGCGCGGGGGCGGGCGGCGCGCGCGGCGGCGGCGGCGGCGGCGGCGGGCCCGGGCGCGCCCGGCGGGGGGGACGCGCCCGGCGTGCGCTCCGACCACACGCGCGACACGTGCTGGTCTGAGGACAAACATACTGTTCACTACACACCACTTCCTCTGCTAATACATATAAAACCTCCCTCAACAATTACTCTATCTACTAAAACAAACCGCATCGAAATCAGTTACCCAGTTTTAAAGACAAGCAGCGATTTATTTTATGTAATGATTTAGTAGGTAAGATTTGTAACAATTAAATTGTACTGAATTTGTTATTATAATAATTAATTACGTCACAACACTTAACAACACGGCGCAACAACAGCGATATCAAAGTCAGCATGAAAATGTATTGTACTTAAGATGGATACCATGTCCAGACTTCAGGGAAAAGTTTCATAACGACAAAAAAACCCGAAGTTACTATGGATGGAATTTATCAAGAATTGACAACTTTGCATACCTAATAAGCAGTATAAATAAAAAAACCGTTTCTGTATTTTCGTTTCAGGATACTGTACAAAAAATATTACATTTTTTTGAAATATGTGTGATGACGTCATTACTTTGTGCGAAATAGTTGGAATTCAAGCCTATCCATATTTTTTTACACATCAATAAAATGGACAATATTAGTGACAGCAGAATCGTCAGTTTCAAAACAAACAAAAATAGGTTATTTTTTTCATCTCACCTATTCTTGGAATTAACCTAAAATCACGCTTTTTCACTACTATCGATAAAAAATGCATCAACCCGAACGAGAGAAAAAGCAATGTTAGGAGTAATATTACTCTGACTCGACGTGGCTAGCAAATAAATAAACACACCTTTCTAACAGCAAAAGTAAACAAAACAACGATCTACACAGACTACAACTTGAAAATTGACATTGACAGCTATAGTTTTCTTTTCTATCTATGTTTGATCTGTGTATCCATAATAGTGACGTCATATGGCGCTTACGCTCTTTCGAAAAAAATCAATATTTAAAGTTAAAATCATGAATGAAAACATTATTTTCATGTTGAATAAAAAAATACGGGTCAAATAATTTTATATTTTCTTCAATTTTCAATAAAAATATCATTTATCATTCGAAATGCAAAGTTGTCAATTACATATCTAAATTACGAGTAGCGTCCCTGGCTACCTCTCTGCATCATGGATACATACCTAATATATCTTGATCGTCGTCGTCGTCGACTTGGAGCTTTTCCCGTATGGCGGCGGCCACCAACTGCGGCGGCAGCGCTTGCAGTGCCGCCTCTTCGCCGTCTCCCTAAATGAAAATGAACATAAGTTTTTCAGTACAATATTCATTAGATAAGGTTCAAGTAGCGTTGTCTATTTAGTAGGTATAGTCGACATATTATGATAATTGACACGGTCCGTACATTATCAATACAAAATCGTTTCTAAAAGAGCTTTACACACAATTAAACTTCTAAACATCACAACAATTTTACTTCACAGTTTTATTTTTTGTGTCAAGTGATAGAAAAGAACAAATTACTATAGTATAAAGATCACGTAAAGGTTGAAGTAAATACAATGCATAATAAGGTCCGACTGAATCAAGCCTCGGCCGAGACCCAGACCGAGAAAAAAATAAATTCTCGGCCGAGATCGAGACCTGAGTCCACATTATATTTTAGACAGATTTTTTTTCATCTTCATTCAAAATAGATATCATTTGCCTTGGGCGATGACATTTTGTATGGATATTGATTTTTTTTTTCGTTTCTAGGTGGTGGTGGACCGATACTAAATTCGAGTGTATGCCTCGGATATTGAGGAGGTGCACTTTGAGGCCGAGGGCGTGCATCCGCTGTACAACTTTCCTTTTCCTGTTCCTTTTTAAATTCATTTCAATAGGGTGTGGGGTGTACTAGCGAAACAGAAGAAGGGTCTAAAAGCATTGTTTACCTCGCCTGCGAGTCTCCGCTCGAGCCTTTCCTTGGTCTCCTGGTCGCGTTTCACTCTCTCAAGCTTCTCTATGAGAATTGGCGCAAACTCGGCCGGCGGCAGTACACGGAACTGCTCCGCTTGCATCCTTTGAGTGCGAGGTATCACCTAAGGTTGAAGGAAGTGATTTGTTAGATTATATTATTAGTATTCTATAGTTATTAGTAGGGTGTGTCTATGAATGTCAAGGGAGCTAAATACTTTTTTTTAAGTGTGGAAGTTTTTTAAATCCTGAGTAGAGAGGTTTTCAAATATTCGAGCTAAAAGTATAGTGTCACAAGTTACACACCTTAATAAAATGTTGTTTTAAGAGTTGTTAGGTAACTGTTTTGATTAACGTAATTATTGTGCATAGGGTTCATTGTGTGACAGTTAGATGTGACTTAATTTTTGTTAAAAAAAAAACGTACACATTTATGCGGATCGTGCGCCATTGTGTATGCGTACGTGTGTGCGTGTATGTGTGTGTGTGGGTGTGCGTGCGTGGTGTATGTGTGAGCATGTGACATACCATGGTAGTGTCCTGCTCCTTGTTGAGCATGGCAGCGTGCGGGTCGTACCCGTGCAGGCGGGGCCGCCGCCGCGACTCGCGCTCGCGACGCAGCGACATGCCGTCACTGTACACATACAACATTCACATAGTAATACACTCACATGACGTCATCATTATAACTTAACCTTTCGTGGGCTTGCGTCGCAGGGTCAGTAGAGATATTCAATTATTGACATTGTAGAATGAACCTATTATCACTACAAGAGTCTGGTAAATTTTCTCGCTTACACGTTGATCATACAGAGCTACAAAGAATCTTTTGTTGCATGATTTCTTTCTTTTCTCTCTGTACCTAATTGAATTTGTATTATGTACTTTGTTTATCCTTGTATATGGTGCATTATCCATCGCACGATTAGGTTGGCTCTTAATTTAGGTGCATTTTTTTTAGCTAATCGGTTACTAATCATTATAGCCCTATATGGTCCAATGTAATCGAGGCAGCCTGACAGTTGCTTTTGTAGTACAATTAAGGAATTATATTTATTTTTTGGGTCAATCGCAATGAGTTCGCGAGTATCAATGGCTCTCCATGTAGAACTAAGTAACAGCATGAAAAGTTTAAGTTGAAACTAACTTATATCCCATGAGGGCGATAAATGTACCACTGAAATAGTATTATCATAATAAAACGTCAATCTATCTACACAAACAAATCGAACACTATTACAAACCTCCATCCAGTTAAACTATGCGGAGTGTTGCAATCTGAAAATTCTGTGCAGGATGCATCTGTCAAAATTACTCCGCCGGCCGATCATTTAAGATCGGAACATTCTCGAACGGTGTAATTTCTCTAGATGTATAACGATATTGTATACTACTTACACGCTGCTGCCGGATAGTGAGACCGCATCGCTGTCAGTTCTTCCACTGCTAAGTGATGCCCTCTCAGAGTCCACCCTCGAGCTTGGGCAGAAACCTCCGTACGAGTGATGTGCCGCGTACACAGAGCGCGACCGAGACAACCCACCGCTATTGTACGTCAACCAACAAACCAATACGGCCAGGGGAAATATGTAGCAGGATTAGGTAATCGCAGTTCGGTTCGGGTGAGGAAATGACGGCAAATAAAATAGAGTTAGGATGATGTTTATGTGGTTGTAAGGAACGTGTATGGTTTCGTGAACGGTTGTATAGCGGTAAGTTCATATTGGCGACACACGGCGATACATGCGGGCGGTAGTCACATGGGAGGGGAAAACAAAAAAAAAACAAATCAATAAAGCTGTCGGAATAAATTACAGAAATAAACGGGGTAAAATAAAATCAATGTAAAAGGAGAAAGCATCAATAAAATGTATTCTAGTACTCTATGGCTTTACACTACATGCATAACTATTATCAAAGGGAACACACTAGACATAAAAAAACACGATCACCTACTAAAGTAATTAAAACTGAACAAGTATTAACATGACTTTTTTTACTGGTGTTTGCGAGAACACCTAAACATTACAGGATACATGTCCTATATTTTTTTAATTTCATTTCTACAATTAGTATGCCATGCAATAAACTACTAGTATTTTTATAGGACGTCAGTATGACCAGCAGCAGTAGGTAGTCCGACAAGGTATTTTGGCGCGTGGATGCACTCTTGTATTCCTCCATTTCTTGTTTTTTTTAGGTATTGTGTTATGTTCTGATATAATATTATTAATTCTTGGCTTGCCAAATGTACAGCCACACGGCAAAAGCTCCCTGTCACACTGTAAGTAACGGAAGGCTACTAACGGTGCAGGCTCGGCGCGCAGGCGACGTGTCTGCGTGGCTAGCAGCGCGTCGTGGGTGAGTCGTGCCGGCGCCGGCCCCGCCCCCGCCCCCAACCCCGGCCCCGCCGCGCCCAGCTCCTGGCCCTCGTGCAGGGTGGCCAGAGCGCCGCTACCACCGCCAGCGCTGCTCGACATTCCACCTTGGATCTGTAACGTGTACTTACTCCGTAACACTACTGCTACACAATGGGGAATTTTCCATGACAGATTTTTAGTACCAAACATCTGTTATTACTGTCCCACTCTACGATCGATTAATAAGAGCTGGCACGTTTACAGTACTCAATCACGCATGTTATAAGTAAATTGAAGAAAATACTTACACTGGGATCTTTGACAACTGGGGCGGGCGGAGAGGTTTCGGGCGAGGAAAGGGGCTGCGTCGCGGCAGACACATAGGACACGTACGCCTCGGAGCGGAGAAATGCTTGATAGGTGGATTCCGTGATGCTCCGAATAACCTACAATTATAATATTTTCATATAATGTCCAGCAATGGACAAGTATGGGCTGATGATGATGATGATAATGCTGCTTCACAAAGAAGCAAAAATAATCTTTAGTATTAGTAATAAAATTGTTATTTCAACGTGAGATGTCGCGTTGTTGCAGTAGATAAGCCAAATGTGTTTTTGCACGAGTCTACGCATATGAAATTAATTATTGATCCCTCCATAAATGATGACGATGTACAAGCTGTTGTTATCTTAATGTATCCTCCTTGTGATGGTCAAATCTGCGGGAGATTCCGGAAAAGGAGACTCAATCTGTTGAAATTTTCAACCGTAACCAAGGCCTTATTGATGATGGGCCAGTCATCTCCAACATCTGTTCAGTCGATTTCTAACGAACGCGAGCGAGTATAATTCATCGCATTGGTTTTTTTGAGAACGGTTCATGGCAGGAGTAGACCGATTGGGCGATAATGTTGGTGCATACCATATTGCCATCAAGGGCAGGAAATTGGTAAAATCCAATCATTATGATTTAGATGGCTGTGAATAACTCAACGTTATCAGCCCGATCTATGAGAGCTCATGTCATCACATTGTCAGGTAGGTACAAGTTCAAACGCTCTTTCACTAGCCATCCTGAGCCACATCAAATATGGAATACTAAAACAGCATACTGGGCCGCACCAGTGACAATCCATCGTATGGCCACATTATCCTGATCATCCTGACAAGCCAAATTAGGAAAAGTTGTGCAGTTTGTCAAAATTAAACTGTTACAAATGTGCCATAAGTGTGGTGTCAACGTTATTGACAAACGCTATGAGTGGTTTAAAAAAAAAATGCTTTGAGAAGCATCGCTGTATTAAGATGCCTTTCATTATGTTATGTTGCCTTTTCGTCTACTTGATACATAATTAACGTGTTAACCGTAAATAAATAACTTTTTCAATTATTACAGCGTTTGATTTGCAAATTCATATTTTATACACGAGAGGTAGCTTATGTGCCTGTGCTGAAAAATAATGCTTCCGGGGCAGAAGACTGAAAATTGACACTACAGTATTTATTTATAAGTCCACATTATGGTCAAACTTATCTAAATTTCATAAAAATCGGTGCCATGAAAAGTTACGGACATACATATATGGGCGTGCAACAGCTCCAAAATCCGCTCAAAAGCTCCTAAATTACAAGAAACAAAGTTCTTGTATCAAGTGTTTGTGTGCGGTAGTGGACCTGTAGTAAACGGTATCTAGACACAAAAGATCAAGTGCAAGTCAACATATACTCAAGACAGTACCTCCTGCTCCATGGCATCGAAGATGGTCCGATCGATGTAGGAGCCATCCTTGAGACTCTGCTTTAACGTCTGTCGCAACTGCTCGGGCATCGCTAGCTGCGACTTGCGTAGGAACCTGCATCAAATAATAAGATTGTCACTTCAGTTTGCGAAATACGAAAAATGGATGTCGCCTAATTGTGGTTACTGCATTCAGGTAGTGGGTTCCTGTGGGGTAGTCTCGTACAACCGAAACACTTATGACTTATTTTGATGGATAGGTTATTAATATTTTAGATATAAATTGTCAATCTCTATGAACACAATGAACGCTCCTTGAGCAAATATGTAATGATGAAAGATATTATCAAGAGAAGAAAAAATATGCGTGAAACGTAATAACTGAGATAAGCCCAATAATTTTTGCGCTAAATCTGTAAAATATGAATTTGAAAAGTGTAATAACACGCCGTAATTGGAATAAAGGTATATATAGACAAAAGCTATGATGAGTAACTGACTTGTAGATGGCATGGACGGTCTGTCGTATCTTGTCCTGGTCGGTAACCTCGCGCAGGCCGCGCATGGCGAAGTAGAAGTTGAGCCGGTCCACGTGCAGCCCGCCCGCGCCGCTGACGAACTTGCGGAACAACCGGACACCCTCCACGTCCTGCACAATTAATACAACACTTACACTGGGCTGATTTTTAATTGGGTTGAAAAGCAGCTACTGATATTAAACGCCTATATGGTCCAGTTGGTCGGACCCTTGACTTGTAACCGAGAGGTCCCGGGTTCGAGTCCGGCTACTGGACGTGTACCAATGGGACTCTTTTTCAGAGCCAATGTACGCAACGCAACGCTCGTACGGTGAAGGACAACATCGTGATGAAACCCGCACACCACAAGGTGTGTGAACCCTATAACGGCGATGGGCTAACCCCCTGTCACGTTGGGTTAAATACGCTTGGTGAACCGTGGGTATTTGCTTTAGCAAGTTCCTCTGCCTACCCCTCTTTGGGATTAAAGGCGTGAAGTGTATTTATTTATATATTTAATTTTATTAAGTAATTCCATTACACAGCGATGAATTGAACACGCTGATTTTCAACTTACTATCCGGTGATGAAGTTCAAAAACAATGATTCTGTATAAAATAATGATACGTTCAGTAACAACATACAACCACAATAGTGAATACGGAAAGGTTAAATGTACTTAAGCAACTTGTCAGATATAACTTTGCCATTTATTGTTTAGTAAAAAAATAACACGACACGTAAAACCATATCATACACACATCAAAAGTGTCTAGGGATCAAGAACATTTTTAGCTCTAAAAAAATCTAATTTATTTAAATCAAATCTAATCTTCTGGATTGGCCTCCTACCTAATTCCCCACTTTTTTCACAGATCTCTTTTTCTTCGTAGGATACTGGTTACCAAACTGCGGTATCATACGCGGCCGAAGGGATTCCCCATGCCTGTATCAATGACTTATCACCACAATTTGAACAAATTATGAATGAATTCAGTTTTTGTAAAATATATTCTTGATTGCAATCTTCTAAAATGTGATCAAGTACATACACTTTTGATGTGTGTATTTTAAGTAATATTTTTTTCTTTTCTTGGTTCTTTGTACTTATTTGGTACGATAATATTAAAGGGATAGTATTTAAACGTGCATCAAAAAAGTCTAAACTAACCTAACTAAAATACTGACTTAGCCACAAAATTACTGATTTGGTCTTCTAATTGCCATTCTGATGATAACTTTGGCTTTTTAGGTGTGCAAGTTAGTAATTTTGATGTACAGTTTATTATTTTCCATATTACACTGGAAAGTTGCGGTTTGAAGGAAGACGTAGTGACCAAGATTGAAAAGGGCATGCTTCGGTGGTTTGGGCATATGGAGAGAATGGATGAAAGTCGATTGACGAAAGAGATTTATATGGGTGATGTAATGGGCCGGGTGAGTAGAGGTCGCCCCAGAAGGACATATACAGACCAGATTGGTGATGTCCTGACCGAAGGTGGCGTGAAAAGTACTCGAAACCGGAGGTCGTGTATGAAAAGATGTATGAATGTAGATGAAGCGAAAGGGGTATGTCAGGATCGTGACAAATGGAGATCTGTAGTCTCTGCCTACCCCTCTGGGAGACAGGCGTGAAGTGTATGTATGTATTAAAGTATCCTCTAACCTCGAGCAAGTCGTGCAGTGTTCGCGCCCAGCGCATGTAGGGCGGCGAGGCCGACGATGGCGCGGAGCTCGCCGACGAGCCCTCCGTCTCCTCGCGCCATTGCATTCTGATTCAAAAAGACCAAAATGAAAACATGAACATAAATAAAACCACAAGCACATATATTCTGGCTTATAACAACATCGCAATACAGATTTTTTCGTCATGCATCGAATGTAGTTCTGTGATTAGTTACTTTTCATATTACACAAAATAAAATAAAAACCATATACTGCGCTAGTTCTTAATTTGCACAAACCACGATAGCAAGTCGATAGAACTGCTTACATATTGTCCAAACATGACTTAAATAATTTATCTAAATAAGAAATAAGTATATATTGATAACATATATGTACAGTGTTAAAATTGCAACATGTAGTGTAGTTTCCAATCATACTTACTTTGGCAACTGTGGTTGAGCAAACACATGTTTGGACTGAGATTTGCCCCTCTCCTCTCCGGTGGCAGGCGGCAATGACGACCTATCAGCAAGCTTGTCCCAACCTAGATAGATCATTCACATTAGGTATTATTTACATTAAAGCCACTCATACATCATCAGTCCATACTCACTCATACATATTCAGGCATAATTCAAAATAAGTATAAGTACAAAGCTGGTTTCCTCATGAAGTATTCCTTCACAATAAGAACGCCGTGTTTGGTACTGGCCCGGAAGGGGAAATATTTTATCGTTAGGGCTTTTGGCTCATACAAAATATATCCATCCAATTCTGCTTTCCGCATTTTTAATAGTAGGATTATAAAAGTGTACCTTGCGGGTGGCCGCCGACAGGGGTATGGCTCATGGCGCACAGGCCCTTCTCCCACCCGCGCGCTGCATGGCGTGACACCACCTGAACACAATAGAATCATATGTTAGAAAAAATGTAACAAATAAATAAAAGAAAAATACATAAAAATGGTTCTATTTTATTATAAATTAGTGGACACCCCGCGATTTCATTCGCGTAGTTTCAGTATTTCATACAAACTATAACACCATCTATATAGCGACGCGACCAACAGGATCGGGGTAAAAAGTATCCTATGTCCTTCTCCTGGCTCTAAACTACCTCCCTGACAATTTTCAGCTAAATCGGTTTAGCCGTTCTTGAGTTATAAGTGGAGTAACTAACATGACTTTCTTTTATATATATATAGATGATGATGTTAAATTGCCTTATTAAAATTTCTGATTAGTCCAAACCTCTAAAAATATCATTCACAATAAAATTGATGCAGTCAAAATCAAGAAATTTAAAGCACCTAGTATCACAGAAGTTTCCATTATTTTTGTATTAGCTATTCTAGCACCTAAGTTGTAGCTAAATTAATTGGGAAATAAATACCCAACCATATTGTGATCAAGTATATACAGTTTGCTGATCATGTGTACTTAAAATACAAGGACTCTTTAATTTTAAGATTTATCTCAAACACTATATATAATGTTTATTAAACTAGGTTTAATCCTTGTTTTGCTTAGTAAAACAACTAATAAAATAAAACTTACATCCACAAGAAAACACTGTGAATGAAAAAAAGATACTCGTAATATCTCAAATATACCCTCCACGAGATTGGTTTTGCGTCATCACAAAACATGTAGCCAGAGTGGAAAATCAATACCCAAGCACAATGAAGAATCAGAGCAAGCAGCATATTAGATTTCTATGGGTAAGAGTAGGACAGCAAACACATCGGGGCTGCGGGTAAAAGTCAAGAGTCTTCCCCGATCGATCAGCGTCCCTTTTCAAATATTATATTTTTTATTTATGGGTTGTATTATTAAGTCATAATGATCCTCCTTACAAAACCGAATGACTTTCAAATATCAAGGTAAGTAAGTATAATTCAATAATGCATGAAGTATCAAATTACATAAATTGGTAAACCAACATAAAAAATAATATGAATGAAAATATTAAATGTGTTGCTCCACCAGTCAATCAAATGATTTATAATAATACAGGGATCAGTTTGCAATATGAAGCTGTCATAACAAATAAAAATCATAACTCAAGCTTGAATGAGCTTCTTAACAAAAAAAAAATATAATAGGGTAAAAACATAATAGACCTTACCACACTCATTGTGCCAACACAAACAATGCAGTACAAGTAATACACCAATTTAATATACTTGTTTAGAATATCATAAGCTTCTTTATTATAAATTCACACAAAAAATATTGACAAGAGCACAACTGCGCAGCACTACCGAGCTGAGCCGAGTGAAAGATCCCGTCTCGGGGCAGAGGTCTCTATTCAACAATGGGGTGGCTGTGATTTTTCTTTAGCCCTTCATATATTATAAGGATAGTATAAGTATTTCTATAGTATGCCTAATGTAAAAAAATTGATTAATCAATAAGCCCATAACCAACAAAAGTGAATATTATAATAATCTCATAATGAATTGATCAATAGTCAATGTTATTTGCAATTACTGTAATATTAAATAGCCCAGTGGGAGACGTAACATTTTTAGTTCCCCTACACAAGTTCTCTAAGTTGGGAAATTATTAAGAACTTACCAGTAAGTTAATTACTGGAGACTATCGATACATAGTTTATATACAAATAAAAATACTACGAATGAGCCACAGGGATGAAGCTGAGTTATATTTATGCTAGTGCATTATTAACTGGCTAACGTAAACACAATACGAGAAAGTAAACAAAGCTTCCGCTCCCGGGCGAAAATGACACTGCGAGGTATTTTACGAAAGTACAGTTTACCTGCAACTCGGGTGCAAAATTATTTTGGTACAGCTGGAAACAACAGTACACATACTTAGGTAAGAATCTCCAGAATAGCTAAGCTTACACCTTACATACAAATCTTGTCTCAAACCCGGAAACAGGAGTATTTTTAGAACATTCTTGAATGAAAATACCACGGATTTATTTTGTTGTTACTCACTTATCACAGATTATGGAAGACTCGTTGAAACAATAAAACAAAATACACTAATACTACGTTTTATACACAAATAAATAATAAATCAGACTCATTTGAACACAACAAAGTGACATTTCGTTGTTTGTTCGTTTGACAAAGATGACAGGGTCAGAAAAGCAAACCGCGCTCCCTCCCTCGTTCGCCGCCAGCCATGACAGTTGTCGTTTTGGCCGACGCTAACGCCGCCTACAGTTTTACGTCAACAAATTCATTTGCATATTTTCTCGCTAGATGGCTGTACTTGTAGTAAAAGTTTTTGAGCGAGGGAATTTTAAAAATCAGTTAACCACTATTTAGAAAATAACCTGTTGGAATAATCAATATGATTCATTACGCGGGACATACATGATTAATATAATATTCCATGGTTTCAAGTTGAAGATTAAATTCAATATCGCTATATGTTCATAAATCTCTACATTTCGCTAAGCATTGTTCTACGATATCCCGTGGGAGATTCGGGCTAGATAAATAAAATTTAGCATACATACGTATAAGATATACTTATTCCGCTGTATAAGTTAATTTATTGTAAAGTTTCATTGAAATCCGTTCAGTAGCTAGTTTTTTCGCGATAGAGTAACAAACGTCCAAACACCGGTCTATACGAACCTTCTCTTTTACAGTATTAATAGGATCCCAGACGGGCACGCGACTCCAACTAGTGTAGGATAAGCATGAATGTAGCACTCCCGCGGCCCAGTGGGGACCTTATTAGAGGACAAAATTGTTTGGAATAACAAGTAAATTAGACGGTACAAAAATTACCTTGTTCGCAGCTTACAATCGCTGCATTTTATTCTTGTATATCATCGTGCATTTCCTTTTGTTGAAGTGGAGAAAAACTGCAACAAAGAGGGAAAACGTAAATTTATTATTATCACTGTTTTTAGAGTGACCGTAGCAGCATTCGTCATAGAACTAACCCGATATTAACTCACGGCGAGAAATGGCTTATAGGTCGCACGTGCTGCCTACTGGCTTAATGATTTATTCGCTGATTCTGTATTCTAGTGACATTACCACACCATCATCATTTATAAACACACGCTTTTTAGGTCAATTACAGCATATCATTATTTTTACTTCCTAAGCCACCCACCCTAAAACGTATGTACGCTATTGTCAGTTGTCTATCTAATACTATGTTTTGAATCCTATGACAATTTCTACATGTTTACTATAGGTATTAGTAATAATTCCTGAATAATAAAGAATTATTATTCCTTTACCTGTTGATAAAGTATAAACAAATCAACTCCACAACCTAAACGAACGACACCGAAATCACCTAAGTGAACTTGCCAACCTCAGTCTCGTTGCTGCTTGATATTAGTTTTTTAAATTATTTTTTTTTATTATCACTATGAACAAGCGTTTGACCACCATCCTGCCTAATGTTAAGCAGCGATGTGGTCTACGATGTTTAGTTATAAATATCTAGATAACATAGTAATGAGGAACATTGCAAGGCTCAGACCAAAAACGAGACAACGCTATGATAAACAATCAGGTGTGAAAGATCAAGAAATGTTTGTCTTCTGTCCCTTACGATGTAGCAAGGTATTGTATGTACCTACTTCTGGATCCAAACTGTCATTTTGGTAGTAAAAGTACATCAAGCTTCCATACATATTGCTGAGAAAGGGAAATACTGAGGGTGTTACGCGGCTTGCAAGTCTAGTTGTGTTCGGTCTAAGTTGCAAGGGGTCACGAATTTCTAATGAAGAGGAAACAATGAAAATATTAATAGTCGTTATTTCCACCTATTTTGTAGAAATCCCCGCCCACATAATGTAAAATCCGTCTCATTATCCTGCAAAACAGCGATATGCGAACGGCGGCGCCCGGGAAGTGTCCGATAGATTAACCGTGTACACTGACCAATTTCTGATCGGGCACAAAATCTTTTGCTCTATAGCCCAATGTCAGGGATAACGAGCTTACTCGTGTCCAAGTCTATTTATTAGTGATCTCAAGTCAATTTGAAGTAAAGTGTGTTTCTTTAAGTACGCTGGAGTGTCCACTCAAGACTCCTCTACTTCCTCGGCCTGCTGATCGGTGTCCACATCCGTTATCTATACTAATATTATAAAGCTGAAGAGTTTGTTTGTTCGAACGCGCTAATCTCAGGAACTACTGGTTCGAATTGAAAAAATATTTTTGTGTTGAATAGACCATTTATCGAGGAAGGCTTTAGGCTATATAACATTACGCTGCAACTATTAGGAGCGAAGAAATAATGGAAAATGTGAAAAAAACGGGGATTCATCCTTGAGGGCTACCGTTGCGTGCGCTGCGTTTCATACATATATGAAAGAATAATTCCTCTTGAAATGATCTAAAAAAAAACCACGACAGTAGGTATATCTTTTAAGATTAACTCACTAGAACCGTTTTTATGGTAATCAAATTAAGTCGAAATTAAAGTATTATTTCGCACAGTTAGAACAAAAGTGACACAAAACAAAATGTGTCATTATATGAAAATTAACCTTAACATAAAAGATACAAAACTTAAATTACAAAATCGGCATGATTCGTATTGGGTCCTTTTTGTTCTAACTATGCGATTTGTTATAATATTATAAAGAGGAAAGAATTGTGTGGATGGATATTTGTAACGAATAAAAGCTACTTGACGAAGGAACGAAAAAAAAAAAACGCGTGTAACACCGCGCTGTACAGCTAGTATTATATGTGGCAATTTCAAAAAGGAACGATAAGAAATAATCGAAAATCCCTCACCGAAGTTCATAATTTAAGACCAGTACTCCGATCGAAGTTTCCTGTCTTCTTGAAATCGCTTGCTATCCTGAATATCTCATTGTTGCTGTTGTATCTTGCACCCTGAATGGATAGCTGCGAGACACATGATTGGTTTGTATGAAGCTGAGACGAACTTTTCAGGGTTCAGTTGATGGACTGAACGACTTCTGCAGGTGTGCTTTACAGCTTTAGGGTTTTACTAATAATGACGGAACTGTTATTTCCTACACACAGAGGTCAACTTAACTTGTCAGTTCTATGTCAAATACGGAATAACCAGTTCAAGTAGACCTGTAATAACCGTTGTATAAGTGACAATGCGTTTATTGCGTTTATTTAAAAAAAAATCTAGTGACGTGTAATACAAAACTGATAATTATTATGTTATAAAACCTTTTTTTATATAATTTTAATGACGAACAAAACAAAACCACAATAATGATTTTGATTGTTTTGAATTCAGTCAAAGAACCTAGTGTGTGTCTCTGCCTTGTCTTAAAGTTATGTAGGAACTATTTATTTATTATGTACGACAATTCAAACTGAAATCTATTCTAAGACCAACATGTTGTGTCTAAAACTAGAATAGTCATATCACCATGTAATGTGTTCCGCTAATATGAATAAATATCCTACCAGCAAAGCTACCCTGAGAAGTTCGTGACTTTAGACAGGAATCACCCTGGAGAACGCACTAAGTGTCTCTTTGATGTTGGGCAAACTTTCGATTCCTTTGATTATGTGTGGCAGGGCAGGGCCCGCTTATTACCTACTGTAATACAATTTCATAAAGCCAGTGTGCGTTACTTTAATGGTAATTGTTGGACGGTGAACTAATCTGCACGTTAAATTAATATATTTTGGTTTTAAAACATGTAGTATTATGACTAAGTACTAATATGTAATTAATAAAATAATTATACTTAGACATATTAATTTATGATAAGTAAGCAATTTTTATTAAGCGTTTTGAAGATTGAAATAAATAGTTTCTTACTGTGTAATATTTCAATTGCAAAATATGCAACATTGTGTTTATCTCAAAACTTTATATTATGACCCATTCAAGGTAGACTGGGACAAGGTACTGCCGTACACCGTACAGTACACATTTTCCCCTACCTACCTATTAAGATCTAACTGACCATTCCGAAAAAGGGCAAATAGTTCTCTCTAAAAAGGATTACACCCCCTGCCCTCAAACAAGCATCCCATCTCCAAACTCACGTCGGCAACTGATTTTAATACAATTTCCTTGTCAATATAGTTGCCAATAGTTAGAGAGATCAAAACAGGGTTCGGTATTAGCGGGTCGTCATCAAAAGGGCCAGCCACTTTGATCGCCGTTTCCTGGGTATTCCTCTAAGGCGAGGGGCACACACCGACCGGAGCGGGCAGCTGAGCGAAACGCTCACACGAATGTAATATCAAATTGTATTACGTGTCTTTACTTTTTACTAGAGTTCCCTCTAACGTGGTTTATTTACACCCAGCTCTACGAGTATACATAAAATATATGTAGACTTCCAGTTGAGGAATGCAGGATAAGTGGGCAACAATCAATCGCGGGAAGATCCCGGAATCGGATAATGAAAACTATTGCATTTGCGTGTAGTTGCGGTAAAGTGTTTGTTAGGGGGGAATGTGGCAGCCACCAGCTAAGGGGATACATCAAAGGCGCTCGAGACAAAGCGGAGCCTTTTAACTTTATTTAGCGGAGTGGTAAGTTTAGCCGGTCGCGATTCGCGCAGGTTAAAGAGTAACACACTCACTTTGTGCGGGGTGCGGCGGGGTACGCCGGGTGCGGCGCGGGGGTGGGTAGCTTCAAACAGGGCCGCTAATGCCGCCCGCACGCGACCCGCTTTGTCGGCATCCTTTGAGTCGCAATGATACTAGCCACCTTTGCAGGCGCCAGCTGGACAATAAATTGAGATCGATCAGCCAGTAGCGCCCCGAGTGGAGTTGCATCGCTATGACGTGCAAGGGACAACCACGAAGTAATTCCGACGCTTTGTTGATTGGGTCATACGTGACTGCCTCATTGAACAAGTAATTGCATATTAGGTACTAACCTGTTCGGAAAGACAAGACGAAGAATTCACGAACAGGAGGAGAAACGGCACATAAATGCTTTCCTAAGTGAAAAATAGCAATCTACAGAAACTTAACAAATAAATCGAAAGAAATCAGTAACTAGGCAATAGAGAGCCAGTGGAGCAAATATTAAACGAGAGTTTCGTTCAGGAGCGCAGCTGTACCTTAGGAGTAGCCAGTTAAGTGTAATGAGGAAAATTTCTGTTGAATTGTTTACACTCTTGAGACGGAAAAATATTAATTGCAGACAATATTCTTTTAAATGTGTAATATTATGAGGAATGCTTTTCATTGAAAGTCCGCTTGAAACCCACTGCAGCGCCAAAAACCCTTTCAGCAAGTGCTTGCAATGCAACATTAAAAAGCAAAGAAGTTTGTATTTCATTATGTCCTTATGGGACGTATAATTCTCCAGAGCTAGGTGCTAGAGCAACTATCGGTGCGAAAAGAAAAACCTCTTTGCTTCGTCTACTTTAGCCCAGTGTAGTGCATGTAATTCAGCTTCCTGCTGCACGAGGGCGGGTTCCATTGACACAGTATGAGGCGAGTTCTTCTTGTCTTTTTTAGTTCTCTTTTTTTTACAGAATGATAACTTATTACTAAGTCACTATAACTGCTTATTATATCGTTTTATTGTAATGTAGTACTTTATTAATATATTATTAACATATTTGAAAGTACTGAAATACGGAAAGTACTATAATAACGGGCACCCGTTTTATTTGTTTTGTGTATTTTATACAAATAACGCGAATTTATAGTAATGTCGGTTCAATAATTCAGACATATTTTTAAACGCTTCCACGAGGAGATAACGTTAGTGGTAGACAACCCTTCACATTTTATAGTACCTATCTACGCTCTGCAAAGTGAGCAGTTTTTATGAGAGGAGCAGATAAAATCAAAAACATTTTTACAACAGCGTGGATCTTCCACGTCAATAACAAGTAGATTTAAAGGCATTTACTTTTGTTTAGCTCATATTAATAGTTAAGTTTGAGATCGGACGCGACGCGACGGTTTGAAATGGACATAAAAGAAGTGTACCAATGGTTTTTGTTTTAATGTAGCTTTCACGACTTGGCCGATTTTTATGTTTTTGTGAGTATATTAGGTAAATCTGAAAGTATGTCGTACATGGTATTCATACTAACTGGTTTTGAAAGCTATTATATAGGGCATAATCCTTAAACGTGAGAGTAGGTACATGTATATAGAAAAAAATACTGGTCGTCTCGCCAAAACTCAAGAAGTCCAGCCGACAAATTAGTCGAATTTTGGACTTTTTTATGAAAATCCAGAAAAGATTTATAAGGCGAATATTTGTTAAAAGTCTACTTCTTATGGAAAAACAAAGCTTTTCCGGGACAGCTACATAGTATATAATATATAGAGTAAACGACGAGTAACATACAGAGGAATTTACATAATAGGCATGAAACCTGTGTAATTTTTTTTGTTACATGAAACGCGCACATACATAATATTAAAGTTTTTTACCGGTTATAAAAGATGACTAATGACTTGTTTAGTCGTTATGGCTATATTTCGGCAAAGTAGCGACGATAGCTCTATTATATTTTTCAGTATAAATATTGATACGATAATCGTCTAGGATTTAAATAATGATAGCTTCTGATGTCGAGAGACCACATTCAACTATGTTCATATCACTAAAAGCAAATTCTCAATTTAAGAACCATTGCAACTAGCCCTAGTAACTAAAGCGTCGATAACCTAATAGGTAGAAAGTTAACCTAGGGAACATTAGAAGCTCTACAAAGCTTTTAGCCGTCCACAGAGGAAACCTGCAATATACATAGCCGATAAATAAACTTTGTTTCTCAACAGTAGCAATCGATGTCAGGATATGAAAACAGTCTGTTTTCTAGCAACATGTCGTGTTATACAAATTTAGTTTTCACTGTATTTGATTAATTAGTAATTTTGGAGGTAAATTTTCGTAACAATGGAGCTCTTTATTTGATTTTCGTGTTATGATTTTATTTATATTTTGTTATGATTTATTCTGGTTTAAAACCTCAAGTGTTTTGCACTTTTAGTTTCATCTTTTGGCGAGTCTGCTTGTTCACGTGCAACTGTTTTTAATTGGTTTGCTGAATTATGATGAAGGGGACGAAAGACCTATGAAGATGAGGCGAAGACCGGACGGCATCAACCGCAGCCCCTCAAGAAAAAGTACTAGGTGTAGTAAAGGTGCCGCACAAACTCACCGATTTGCAAAAAGCCCGCCGCGGGCATTGGTGCATATATAAGATAAATTCGACGCTGAAGAGAAAAAAAAATTATTTTATTTATTTTATTTATTCATCACACAACTTATACTACCATTACAGTGGACCCAATGCGATAGTAAAGTTCACAATATTATAACTATACATAATTAAAACAGATTATAAACATTTTAGTTAAATAACAAAGAAGCTTAAATGTAGTACAACAAAAATTTAAATGAAAAATAATAATATTAACACCAATAGAATTTTCACTTCAATAATATTACGTTTCATAGCTCAAAACGAATAAAGCTGCACTCATGAATTCACTCAGACTAACATAGAACAGGTCAATTTTGCCATGGATGATGTTAAGATGATTATGATATATTTACAGGTGACGATACATGGCTATATAACTACGACCCCGAAACAAAGCGACAGTCCACAGTATGGTGTTTTGAAGATGAGCCGGCGCCAACAAATTGTCGGCGAACCCGAAGTACACGAAAACAATTGATTGCCTCATTTTTCTGCAAGACAGGACATATTGCTACGATAGTGCTAGAAGATCAAAGGACAGTTAACTCTGAATGGTATGTGACAGTTTGTGCCCCGAGAGCTTGGTGTGACAAGCGGCCGAAATCGGGAACTCAGTACCTGCTCTAGCACCACGACAACGCTGCCCCTCACACTTCTGCTAGAACACTTGACTATTGCAGCTCAAAAAACGTGACTATCCTGCCCCACCCGCCATATTACCCCGACCTAGCCCCCTGCGATTTTTACTTATTTCCTAAAATTAAAGAAAAAATAAAAGGAAAGCGATTTGAGAACAAAGAAGATGCCCATGGCTGCGTATAATTATGAAATTTCTGAGGTGTCTAAAGATGAGTGGTCATCGGTAGTTTCTAAGTGGTTTAGACGGATGGAAAAGTATATACGTGTTCACGGTGACTACCTACTTATAAAGTCGGTAACTTTTGAGTATCTAATTTCTCTTGGCATCATCCTCGTATATAGATAGATAGACTAGCTGTCCCGGCAAACACTTCTTTTGCCGTAGCAAGATTTGTGCCAGATTTGTATCAGATTTTTAAACCATCCCTGGACTTCCACTAATAATTCAAGACCAAAATTAGTCAAATTAGTCCAGCCGTTCTCGAGTTTTGGCGAGACTAACGAACATCAATTCATTTTTATATAGAAAGATAGAAGATTACAACTAAGAACAACTGTTTAACATTAGACAAGATGGCGGTAAAACGCGTGTTTGTAGTGTTAAAAGAAAACCATATGAGGATATTTCTTTATTCTTTTGCCTGATAGAATTATGAAGCTACCAATTTATTGTAGGAATAAGCATAGTTGCGTAAATTTTACAAGCATTTTAATTCTGAAACGCTATAAAATTTAAAAATAAATAATTGTAGAACTGAGTGCTACCCACTTCAAAGACTGTTTTGAAATGAGTTTTGAGATTCTGGAGTTCTGAGCATTGTAACAAAGATGACCAAGAAGCCTGTGAAATTCCGCAGTAAAAGAGTTTGGCAAAATTTCACGTTGCTAGTCCACGTGACTGTTCTTGTTTATTGTAAGCATTTTGAGAATGTTCCAGATTTCAGCGGCACTCGGGAGAAAATGACAAACTTAGTCGAAAAAAATATGGCAATGGGCTCACCACCTCTCACTTTTGGTGTAAAGAGGTTCACATTGCTATATCTTTAGCTAGAATTTGTTTGGCAAGTGCCTCTGCCCACCCTGTTTTGGGATTTTAATTCGTTATTTTTAGAAAAAAATAGTCATGCATGTAGGTATGTTATATAATTCCCGTAGTAGTGTAAATGAGGTCCAAATAGATTCAATTGAAACACACTTTTTTGTGGCGAATTAAAGTTTTTTTTTTATCACTATGAACAAGCGTTTGACCACCATCCTGCCTGATGCTAAGCAGCGATGTGGTCTACGATGGAGCACACTTGTTCAGTAGGTACCTATTCACCCGCGACTTGAAGTTTGTTGATACTCCAGAGTACACACAACAATATGGGAAACCTATTAATAAAAACATATTTTTCTTTGCTGTACCACGTGTACAGATAGTGATGTACAATATACTAGGCTATTCCATAACAACCTCCTGCTGTGCGGCGGGCGTGGCGGGCGGGCCTGCCAGGTCCGAGGCCCGAGAGCCTCTCGCAGAAAGACTGACGTCCCTGCCGCTGACATTAATGGAATTCACAGCAAACCGCTCCCCAGGTCGCCAACTTCATTATAGTATTAAACAATTGTGGACATACAGTTGCAGATTTGTCCTCAAAGTACCGCAATGCTATTATTGTTTTTCTTTTGTTGTAGAAGTGATATGAAAGAACATTCCGCACCAAGTTCCGATTTTGTTCTACACAAAATAAGAACAAAATAACTACCGTACGTATTTTTATGCAGGCAAATTTCAGGGAAATACTAATACTAGTTATTAAACAAGGACGACATTTTCGCAGAAGACAAAATAAATACGCTTTCTGTTGCCGAATAAATCAGGATTCTGAATATTTTCATTTGTGCAAAAATCAGAAAAAGTAATTAAAATGCTATACAGTAGAGGGTCGATGCGTATTGTAAGCACCACCGTCTATTAAACGCGTCAATTCTCTGTAGTCTGTTTTGCTAAGATCCTAAGATAGTTCATGTCAACTTGTTTTGTTTGTCATTCGCAATGAATGAACGGATGTAATCTTTTATTATTTGCTCGTATCTATCAACTATTTTGTCTTCGTGCTCGTGCAGGTGCTTTGACTGATTCCTTTTCTTCATTCGAGCTGTTTTATTGGGTTTCGAGGATCAATCTTCTTGGACGTTCGATACAACAATGGTTCTTATCGGCTTTCCTATAATAACGTTGGGGATTAGACCATATTGTAAGTCCACTCCACGATAAATTAATTCGTTGGCTACGATAATCCTATTAGACTTTTTAGTAATAAAATATTGCAACATAATGTATATACCGTCTAATTGAGATTGGAGGAATATGTATATTTTTTATTTTCCAAGATTAATATAAAAAAATACTGTGTATCTACTAGCGGCTCACCCCGGGTTAGCACGAATTTAATACTGATACTAATGATTATCCTACTATATTATGCATGTATTATACAACATAAACCTTCCTCTGGAATCATTCATACATACATTAAAGTAGTTTTAAAGACATAAGCATAAATAGGGACAGACAGCAGGAAGCGATTTCGGAAGATTTGTTTTATATATAACTAGCTGTCCCGGCAAACATTTATTTTGCCGTAGCTTGATTTGTACACCGTGTATTGGAATAAATACACCTTTTAAACCTTCCCTGGACTGCCACGTGTAATTTAAGACAAACATGAGCGAAATCGGTCCAGCCGTTCTCGAGTTTTAGCGAGACTAACGAACATCAATTCATTTTTATATATATAGATAGTGGACACCCCGCGATTTCATTCACGTAGTTTCAGTATTTCATACAAACTATAACACCCTCTATTTAGGGACGCGTCCCACAAGATAGTGATAAAAAGAAACCTATGTCCTTTCTGAGGGTCTAAAGATTGTCTGTGCCAAATTTCATCAAAATCGGTTGAGAGGTTTAAGCATTCTAAGTTGTCTGTTTCCGACAGAGTAAAAAAATAAATAAATACACTTCACGCCTTTAATCCCAAAGAGGGGTAGGCAGAGGCACTTGCTAAAGCAAGTACCCACGGTTAACCGAGCGTATTTAACCCAACGTGACAGGGGGTGAGCCCATCGCCGTTATAGGGTTCACACACCTTGTGGTGTGCGGGTTTCATCACGATGTTGTCCTTCACCGTACGAGCGTTGCGTTGCGTACATAGGCTCTGAAAAAGAGTCCCATTGGTACACGTCCAGTAGCCGGACTCGAACCCGGGACCTCCCGGTTACAAGTCAAGTATCCGACCAACTGGACCACAGACGCTCTAAACAGAGTTACTTTCACATTTATAATATTAGTAGGGATATATATAGTGAAGCTTGTGTAGGCATAACATGCATCTAGATTCTAGACAATCCACGTATATTGATTTTTGATTTTTCAAAATGCTTTGTAAATCTATTAACAAATTGTGTATTTTTTATTGTTTCAAAGGGTGCATAAACCCAGTTAATTTTTCCTTTGAAATCGGACGTACGCAAGCGCTCCTTTTGCTCTACTCAAATGAAATGGATGAATGGTCACATTCACAAAGGATAAAACAAAACTGCAGTGCGATTGGCAGACAGACGGATGAAGTTATTCAGAACATTTAAATGGACTGAATAGGAAAATTTGGGGTTCTTAAGACTAAAAAAATTGCCAGTGTCAAGGGAAAGTGTTGATCGAATATGCAATAATGAAAGTTTAGTTGGCAAGCACTATATTATTATTTATTATGTTTATGTTTATTAAAGATACATTTGACTTATACAAATTCTCAAGAGCACTAAGTAAACGAATGTCACATTTCAGTGATAATCCGTAGGAAATAACAAGTATTAAAACAACAACATGCATCATAATGGCCGAACTCGACAATCTTTAGACGAATTGGCATGTTTTATTCATATTAATTTATCATCGAGAACACTCCCCAGGCGCCGCCGGTGGGCGCTGGAGAGCGGTAACAAATATGAAAATTGCTGTTGCATCCATCTTTCTCACTCTTCATACAGAAAAAAAAACGTGAAAACGGAATCACCAACAAATTGGCTTAGTTAGACCACTGATTTGTTTTTCAATTCTGTTTTACCTCTTGAAAATAATTGGACAAGTTCGCATTCTTATTTGTAAATATTTGGCTTGTCGGGGAATCGAATCTGTCAATTATTTCTCGGGTCCACGTGAATTTCATTGACAGATGGCGGGCAGAGCTGTCGATCGCGGTCGACATGTCCGAGCAAAAATAGATGGAACTTTAACCGCATCGAATCGACAACGCAGCGATTTAAAACTCGTTCGGAACGTTGATGGATTCGACAGAATAGTTTTATTCGTGCACGTGGTGAGTTTTATTACCATGTACCTACTACATTGGTTCATGTATAAACAAAAGATATTCTATTATAGAACAACGGTAACGTCGACTAAGCCGAATTGTATTTCTTTGCAAGTCATATTCACAACATTGCAAAACAAAAAAACAATCCAATACTTCCTGAAATTACTTGCCACGAGCGAAACAGGTCTTATTTTTCCTTTCAGCTCATTCGTCGACTCATTGTATGCAAAACGTCGCTGGCAGACTCGCATTGTCCTCAAGATTAAGGTGCTCCCTATTCCATTATTCAGGGTACCTCTCACCCACGGGTACCTGGGACTCTATTCCACGCCTGATTGCAGAAACTTCGAGCCACCTGCTAGCCTGTCTTCCGCAGCCCTAGGGTTAATCAAGCAAGTAATCGTAAAAACAATGGGACCGAAGAATTGCCTCTGATTTGAATGGGGATTTTCTCGGAAAACTACCCCGGGCGCAGAGGCCTCGGTACCGATTTATACATTGATATCGATCTGTAAAGAAATACGAAAAGTAAAGTGATGTTCGTCATTGTTAGAAAAAGTTCATTTTTTTTGAGTTTCGATTCTTTTCGTAGGATTACAACACCTTCGGCAACTAACAAGGAGCCGGTTTATACGCACGACGGAGTTCTCTCGCTCGGCGCTACCTCACTCTAACGATGTAGTCGTGTCTGCTGCTGAAACGGTCAATTTCCGATTCCGGTATTTGTGAGAAGAACGCAAATACCAAATATGGATTCTATACTAAGTCCAGTCATTGTTAGTATCTACGAGTAAATGTGCATAAATAATTTTAAAACTTATTCATCACAGCACTTCAATCAAATTATTTGCACAAGTGCGATATTTCATATTAAAATTTCACGTAAATATTCAAATACATACGTAATACATTTCATACAAAATATCAGAAATAGGGGAGTTTCGGACGGTGGTCAAGGTATATGCGCGACTGAATACAGAATATTTATTTCATAAGTCGCATACCAATCGAACGAAAATCTGTGGGATTTCGCGATATTGTACGACGGAATATGCTAAAAGGAATATCACGGGACTGTTCACGTCAACAGCCACGTGGAAACGTCCGTATTTAGACATTGCTACCATAATACTGTTATCAGCTAACAAAGTCAGAACTAAACTAATTAATTAAACGTACGTGAAGTACCCTGAGATATGAAGACGAAGCGCACGCAGCAGTTTAATGTGTTTACCACTGTAATTACTTGAAACTTGTCTAATGACACAGGATGCTGTGGCAAACACCACCACGATGAGTAGAGACGTGATATTGTAATAAGAATTACATACGTTAACATACAAGTTGTCAAAGGGGTTCATCGTGTTGACAATAATACAATTACATAGGTGTCATCAAAACAGACCATTCCTTAGTCGATTAGGTGTATTACACATATTGAAATTCCGAAAGATATAAGATTAACGCACTTACCTACTACAAAATTTTATGTTGGTTAAGCTTGCTGAAACTTGAAAACTTCTAAGTATTTATTTATAATATCCATAGAGATAGTAATCTCTACCAACGTGTATGTCAACAAATTGATTTCTAAAATCCTGATCGTCACGCCCGTAAACAATTTGAAATAAATCCCGACGTCAGCCATATTCCGAATCAGACCCAAAGGATACACGCACTCGATGTTATTGAAACTAATTCGTCAAAAGGACTCCCAGGCCCTTTGTATCCTCGCGAACGGGGTAAGCTCTACCGTGATGTGCTTTATTAGACCTGGCTGTGCAAGACAAACGCGCCGCGGAAAAGGCCAATTTACTAAAGCTCGTCTATGCTACACATATGGTAATCAGCAGAGTGGGATTTAAATCGTACGCGTTGAGAATTCAATTAGTTACGCATTTGTCTTTGTTTTCCACAACAAGCCTTTGAGGGGGGGAGAGAAAAGGCCTACTGAGGTAAACGAGGTGATGCTTCAATAATACGAATGCCGTTCATTATCGTGTCGAATTATTTCGATTTTCAAGAATTATTTTCAAAATGGACGGTATTTCAATATTTTATTTTCTTACTAAAAAAGTTGAAATTATTGTTATAGTTAATCAATTGTATAAGGTAACGTATAGGAAAATACTGTGAGCTTCGCTATGCCAGGTGCTTACTATGCTGAAATTGCCTACTTGCCGCCTTCGATATTTTAAAATGAGAATTTGCCACATTTGGATGCACAACAGGTATTTTGTGGTGAGATAAAAAAAATAAGCGTCAGTAACGCAATAATAATTGGAATATCAATGCTCGTATATGGGTTGATGTAGTATATGAAGTACACACCCGGAAATAATGCAAAAAGAAATAGAATTTGTACATATGTATGTCTGTTTAAAAGTACACCTTGTTGATACCATTTACATAACAATATGAACAGTAAATTGGTATGTTAATGTTTATAATGTTTCAGTAGGTATATAATCATTATTTCCATCATAATTTAAAATAATTAAAACCTTACTACATAGCGAAACGGTATAAAATATAGTTTTTCCTTTAAATTCTTCGATAACCAGAAATTGCTGAGTAAAGAAATAAGCGCGTATCAATCATTACCACACAAGTAACTATTGCGCAGAAATAAAATCGTCAATTTAGCTTATTTTTCCAATTGGGGGAAATAGAGTCAATATAAGTTCTGTCGTTGCAGCAATATACTGTACAGGTTTAACAACCACTCTTATTGGTCAGGTATATTTCGTGTAGGTTTAGAGACCGATTATTATATTTTAGAAATTTCCAACGTTGTTACAATGGTCTATCTTATTGAAGAAAATGTACTTTTTAGGGTATTGTAGTGAGCAAGGAATGCCTCGTTTCGCTATGTGCGTCCGTCTGAAGCAAAACTCAATGGCCATTTCTATGTGTTAGAAAGACGTAATCTAATCATATCGAGTGTGATGTACAACATTTATCATTTCATACTTTGGGTAGCTTAGCTTGATTAAAAAACAAAGAAGGCGAAAGGTATTGTATTGTATTTTTTTTTTCATTTATAAACGAGATAATTTATTTAGGTAGAAAGAAACTACTACTGCTCCTAACAACGGCCGGCGGCGACGGATGATGAAAAAACGAGGTGCAGTAGTCCTACAAACAAAATCATAAAAATATATTCCCTACTAATCAATATTTCGAGTCTATAGAAATAGTGAAATCTTTAATGAAAATAATATGCAGAAGCGATGATGGATGAGTGGGTGCATATGGCTGGTATTATAATTAGTTCGATTCCCTGGTAACCCAGGCGACACATTTTTAGAGTTTTTTAACTAAATAAAAATAAGGCAATGTTTTATTTAAGTAAAATTTACATCTCCATTATTTACAGATCTTTTCATTACAAGATCCCACCCTGTAGAGAGACTCAGTAAAACAAAAAAAATCATTTTTTGCACATTGTGCAGCGAATTCGATCGTGTAACACCTATTTCCTATATGAAATTGTGTTGAAATATATATTCAGTAAAAATAAAATCTATAGGCACATAAAGTGCTCGTGTAATAAAGATCATACAGATTTTGCAGACAATTATTATAAGTGAGCCGCTTTATTGGCGTCACCGCGTAACACGAGCAGCGCTGTGTTGTACCGCTTACCAGAAATAATAAATCGGGCTTTTTACTGTCGTCAGCTGCTATCGCTGTTACAGCGCAGTTAAGACTCTTCCGCGAAAATATAATGAGCAGCATCAATGGTCCAGCATTATCTAAACTACGTCCCATTCAGCCATATGATGCCTAAGCGAAACAAAAGGAAACTTTTTGTCTACTGTCTGTAGGTATTCCATAAAACATACATAATATCTGCAAAGGATATTGGTATCACAAAGCAAACCGGTTCTGTTAACGGTATTCGGAGGCATATTGCTACCGAATTACCAGTGACAAACATTTATGTTGGTTTTACATTCACTTCACGACGTGCGTGTGTTTAAATTATAGCGTTTTTGCAGAAATCATTTTAAGTCATTGTATTTTAAGAGCGTCACGGTATTTAATAACTAAGTAATTAATAGACTTTAATTTGTGACAGAGGGCTATTATTGACATGAGATGATCTAAGGGTATATAAGGTATTCGGACTCCATAAATATCCTTACAAATCTAAGGTATATTGTAATGCCGAAAGTGACCTAGGAGAGATATTGCCTTCAAATATACTCATGAGCAAAAAATATATTATAAAACTTCAATAAACTACTTAATTCTGAGAGTAGTAATATTGAATACAAGACAACAATACTTCATGACTGTCTTTTTAGCTATTTTATTGCCTTTAAAGAACAGGTCTTTTACACAGCTAGGTCTCCTCGATTGCGAGATATTTAGATGTTGTGTACCTACCTATACAAAATGACGACCCGAAATTGTTTGAAGAAAATATTTTAGAATTGATTGCAACAATGATGTAATGTGTATGTAAAATGCATTGACAATGTTAAGGGGGCTCACCTTCGGAATTCAGCTGCAGCGCGTGTCATGTAAAAGCTGTATATATTCCTGAAACAATGTAAAAAAACACATTAAAGAACAAGAACATCAACAGAAGAATATGAACTACAACTACGTGTCGCTTAATAATATATCTATGGTAGCAAACACGTATAAAAATACGAATAAGTTATGACGATTAAGTCCAGAATCATGAGAGCCCGCCGCCGGTGGACAAACAATCTGCTAATGGATGCGGATAATCGCCGTGTTTGTACTGCCATCGACTTGCAGATGCACTATTTAGACTGCTGTTCTGCTTATCATTTGGTTTGGGAAAGTCGGTTTCAACAATGTACACAAGGAATGTTTTCGAATGAAGATATAAAAGTGAATTTTCGCGGTTGTAGTATCTCAGCTCTACATTTGCCATAAAGTTACAGAAAAAAATATTTTTGTGGTTTCGTTTCTTTTGCATTTGAATAACAAGGTATATTTATTTGGTATTGCAAACTATGTTCTACCAAAAACAGCAATTTACGAGAGTTCGAAGTTATAAAATAACCTCAAAGTTTCTCTACTATGACACTTTGCGGTAAAAAAATAATACATAATTTAATTACGCACCAATTCGAGCATTTCCTATTAAATATGCGACAAAAATGGTGGACGAAGTTAAATAAGATTAACAGATTCTAAATAATTTTCTAGTTATTGCAACGATTACCTTGGTCAACAGTGATTCATACTAAATAAAGAACTAATTGACAACAAAACATGATAATGGACAAATTTAACATCGAAAAGGATAAAAATCGAACTTGATACACCTAATAATAAACAATCATGGCCACGATGTTCAAAGCAATGGAAATCCGATGCTCGCACGCATACGTCAAAAAGATCAAAAGGACTACAAATGGAGCGATAAGCGACTCCACCGGCAATCGCACGTTTCTCAGAAACTAGTTACGTCTCATATTTCTCTGGTCAAGTTTAACGTTCTCCGGTGAATTTTAAATGACAATATAAAAGGCTGGAATCGGGTCCCTGGCGCCGCGGCCGCGTGGGCTGCGACGGCGGCGGCGGCGGCGCAGGCAAAAAGCCGCCGTTGCCCCTACCGCTCTGTGAGGCATTCCTTATCTCAGTGAAACCGGTCTAGGCTCAATGGAACCTCGCTTCACGCCCTACACAAAAACGAACCCTCAACTCATATCCATAACGATCCATTTCGCACTAAATAATTATATCTTAGCTCGATATAAGCAAGAAAAAAGAAAACATGAAGAATTTAGCAGCAAGTAACGTTTTTAGTTAATAAAACATGTTGATACCTAGAAATAAAACCCGTACAGAATATTTACCATGCGTAATGGACGAATTAATACAATAAATTCACGTTATTACTATAAAAGCATTTGCAACTTTTCTGCACCGTATTTTATGACAGTAGTAACTTTCTATTTAAATTACATAAAAGATATTCAAACTTAACAATAAAGTAGGTACAATAACAGCCGGTAGGTGAAATACACATTTAAAAGACAAATCCGATATAATATTTTATGGAGAGTCCAAGGGCAAACTGAATTCATTTCGTGTTTCCCTTCGCGGAGTAAGCAGGACAGGCTGTCAAGGTCTCGGCTCGGCTCGGTCGGTCCCTGTGTTCCGGGAATCGGTCGCGTCGCCATAAACTCTTGGGCACAATGCCACCATACTCTCCCATCTCTGAACGAAGTGCATAAAGCTCAAGTAGACCTCACTTTTTTACACTACGCAAGATATTACTTACTACTACCGGTAAAGACAACAAAAGCTCTGTCGATAAAGTAATTAAATTTTACTGGCAGGGTTGTTCATTGTTCTAAAGATATAATCAATCAGTAAAGTTCTAAAAAAATATTACCTACCTAAATGCATACACTACATACTTTAACGTAACTTTACAACACATAGTTATCTCAAGTTATTTCGGATAATCTAAAGAAGGAGCATCAGCGTGCACTCCAAAAGCAAAGAAAACTCGTGAGAAAATGAAGTTGCCAACATGCCTCAACATTAACAAAACTATGACAAGACGCAGCCGTATTTCGCGAGTTCCGCAACTCGAATATAAACTTGACAGATCGACAAACACAACCAATGCGAATTGCGAACTTCATGTAATTACTATGTGCCTACATCGAGTATCAAAGAGAACTTGATAGGACATTCCGTATTAATTAACTAAATAAGTGCTGGCGAAGACGGTCCTGAGCTGACTGTCGAAGTTGTTGGCCAATAGTCGCATGCGCATGTCAACAAGGCAATCCTAAGAGCTTCCGAAACATACCTACGACAGATTTAAGAATGAGGCTGGGGGCCGCGTGGCGAGGGCGGGCGGCGCCACCCCGATGTGTGGTTTCCTTTTGATGTCATCTTCGTGCAAACTTTGCTACGGATCGGCTTTGAGATAGAGAGACGGTGAGTGACTAATTTGGCCCAGCATTTGATCTTGAGAACTCCAATGTCTGTGTCCCACTCGCTCCGCCGCCGCCGCCGCCGTCGGGAAGCTCTTTGCAAAATTTCGCTTTGATCGTAAAGTTAAATTATATGGTAATCGGACATTAAATGGATACACATGTAAAGCTAACTTGTGTACAGCTAAAATTTTGACAGGAATATTCTCTGAAAACTACCAAAATATTTTTATGTAGGTATAAAAAGTTTATCAAAAACATAAGTCTGGGGAGTCGTTTGGCGATTACGTGGCCTTACATAAATGATGAGCGCGGAGTCACTTTGAAAGTTATACGTTTGTAAAGAGCGGCGCTCGTATTTAACTCTGCCTAATTTGCCGCGAGTACGCAGTACCTTTGAGTGCTCCGTTTTTACTAGTTTGCGAAACAGATATTTGCGCCCGCCTTTCCCTTTGATACGCGGCACTTTGTGGAACATTTTACACGGGTTTCTTTTGAGGCCATTCAGACTGTAAGTAACGAAAGGCTGTCTTTGATAAACACGTGCGAGGACTCTTCAGTATTTATTAGGGGTGCTCTCTTTGAAAACGTTTCTTGTGAAATCTTATTTGGAACGTTCGCAATCTTAAAGACAGATGCCGTAAAAGCTGCTTGCTGATGCTTTAATTAAAATTGTACTAATTAAATTATGCGAAAAAAAAAGTGGATTAGGTTCTTTATAAATTGAATAAGCCAAAGAGAACTATTTGGAAAAAGAAACCAGAATTGGTAAAATTTCATTAAAACCAGACTTGAAATCAAACCTTCAATGTATTATTATATTATATTGATAGTTTAAACCAGGTGTTACGGCGCGAAATTAACTAAATACAAGCATTCAGCTTACCTTTGTACACCCGGTTTAAACTATTAATATAAAGACAGTGAGCGTTTCTTTAAAAAAAGAAAAGATATTATATATGTTTGCATGGAATACAAAAAGCTATTAGTAGTTTATGAAGGTGGTTCCACGCGCGAAGCACGAGCTCAAAGGTCCCCACAAAGTGGCGGCTTAGTGAAAGCCACGGGAAATGCTCTGTGTGTTTTAACTTACTCCCGGAGACACACTCTTTGTCTTAAGGCACCTATACATTAAACACTAAGAAAGAGTTCACTTAACTGTATTATGATATAGGAATAAGTCGTCTCTTAGTTTTCAACCCGGTACTTGCTTATATTTTTAGTACTTACAATAAATAGCAGGTACACTATTTAAAAAGCCGCTTTTATTTTATATTTTTGTTTTTGTAAACGTAGTATATAATAAATAACAAAAACCTGGTATCTCTGGTACGTACCTACTTATAAAGCGTTTGATGTATATTGATGATAGATTGGGAAGATCAAAGGAGTTGTCAATACCTTTGATGTTTCAATATTAGAAAGCTGGAAAGACAAAGTGTCTCTTTAGATGGAGAATGCGACAAGGTCTACCTTTGTGCGCTTCAGTTAGAAGCAACTTTGTGTCGGCCTCTTGGCAAACTTACGACAAAGGCGGCTGAAGTGCAGCCCCAGTTGCAGCCTCAAACAACTTACGAAAAACTAGTTTTGCCTTGTCCGTGATGACAACATGCGGCACACACGGCTGCGTGTAAATCTGACTAAGCAGGTAAATTTAAAGAACCTACGTATATGTGAAAATGAATTCTCATCTCCAATTACCCAACTATTGTTAACATATTCTGAAACCGATAGCAGAATTCAAGCATTTCCTCCATTTCCCGTTTCCAGGTAAGTAATTGAAAAAAATAAAAATAATTTCCTAAAAGGGAGCTTTAATCCGAAGTCAATATCAAAATGGTGTTCCCGTACCGGTGCCAAAATGCAATTACGGCGGCACTCCTGAGTACTTATTCAATAAGTACTAGGGAAAAAAACAACGCACAGATTAAGAACACTAAATTTAATTACAAAGCGAACTCTCGCCGCTCGAATATAACAAATTGAAGAGGATAAACGCGACAAAGTAAAAGAGAAAACACACCCAAAGGAATCCTGGAGCATTGATATAAACGAAATTTAAATTAAGTACAAAGGGAAAGAAGATGAAAAAATCCTTTCATTGAAAGCTCTCATCCCCGAGTCAGGCGGGCGGCGACATCAAAGACAGCCGCCTCCTCTCTCTTGACTCTCCTTATCTGTGCGAAACCGAGTTTGGAAATTAGCACGGTGCGATCCTTTTTCTCGGAGTTACCGGTCAAAGGCGTCGCGTGCGCACCCTTTCAACTGCATTACATTTTCATAAGGTGCTTTCTGTATAATTTAGCCCGGCCTTAGATAATGCGATCTCCACGAAATTACATATTTAATTTTGTTTTAAAGTAGGCAGATGGATGGTTGTTTTGATACTTGCGACGATGTTCCTAATGTGTTTGGAGGTTTACTCATATAGACATTTTAATAATGGACTGAAATCTTGGTGGGACGTGTGAGCTTTGATCTTCAAAAGGATACACAACTGTATTTATTGTATATCATTAAGTATTACAGGAATGTAACATGTTTACGTGACTATATATGCATGAACATTAAATTAATAATAATTATGTAGCGTTACTTACAAGAAATAGTGGTTTTAAATATAAAATAGGCAAGTTTCTTGCACAGTGAGGAAGTTCTGTACATACAAATTATAAAAATGGATGGCAACCACAACAAACTTAAATAGTAATATAAAAGGTGTATACAATGGAAAAGTGTTCTTATTTAAACAAAAGAAAAGGAGCAACTTGATTATGAAGTACCAACTTCACTATACACAATAATAATTAAAATACCACTACATACAACAAAGCGCTATAGAAAAAAATAAAACAAACAAAAATACCTAATTACAAGTTCACTATAATTTCATTGTTTTACCCAAAAACAACTTTAGTAACAAACACAATTGCCTTAAAATAACAATGGAGAAAAAAATCAAAAGAAATGCATAAACAAATAAATTAAAAACAATGACACTATTGAAACACAATTTCCAAAAGAAACGAACGACCGATTCATACCCACCTCTGAGATGCCGTCACCATAAAATTTGCCAAAAAAAACCTTTGTTAGTGTCTGAGATACTGATACAGCTTGCAAGCTTTGTTAGTTATTTTATTACTTCAAAGTTACCTGAGGTTTTATAATTTATTCAATATAATCCAATGAAGATGTATGAGAAATCCAATTAACACAATGTCACTTAATACACGTAATTAACAAAATATCTTACGCGAATTTATGTATATTCGATCTTATAATATCCATTACGCACATTATTTTACACTATTATCGGTTAAAGCAGTTACTTGTAATACTAAAAACAACACAAGCATATGTCGCAAATAATACTTTCTCCGCGATCTTAGTAACGTAAAGTATTCGTATGGAGAAACGTACTCCGCCTCGTCGGACCGCTCAACGCAAACTGAGGCAATACAACGTGCGCGCGTCGCACGTGGCTTTAAATCGGGGTGGAGTCTAGCGGGAATCGTGAACCCCTATTGGCCACAAAAACCCTTTGATCAGCCGCCGACGACTAACTACATAGCGTTGCGCCTTAATCTCAGTAGTAACGTTCTTTTAAAACAGGTAATTTTATATAAAAAAAATGGATATTTTACGGTCAGCCGAGCAGACGATGTGATCGCTATTCGGCGAGTGGTATTTTGCGAAGTAAGTTGACATTACTAAAAACACTTTTATTTATCAGCCTAATACAAATTGTGTACTACTCTAGTACACGATAATCTTGTGTAGTTCAACATATTATGATCAAAATAATTAATTCATCAGTACATCCCCTAAAAATGATAATCATATTTCATACAAACTGCCTTCGCTGCACCCTGACAACGATAGCTCTCCATCTCCGGCTGAAACATTTTGTATGTTTAATAAGCATAATATACAATTTAAAACATAATTTCCCTTTCACAAATAGGAGGTTTATTTTCGAGCTTCACAGTTTAAAAATATTGTTACAAAGAAAATTCTAATTAAGGTAAACGTACGTGTATCCCTTTACGTAAAAATTAAAACGTGTGCTCATATGACATTACAAAATTTGCAGACGGGTAGTAAGAACACCATGTGTCAAAAAACATTTAAGGGCCTGGTCACATTGTAACTTGTTGATAATATTGTCCGTCTGGTGGACATAATTATCGTACGTAGCGACGACATTTCCCGTTTGGAAAACGATGACAAAAATTTGTACAGAGGTGAAAATATACGAAGAGTTTATAAGAAAATATACGAAAAGTTCGTATAATAACATAAAGTTCAGAAACAAATATCGAGCAGAGTATTTACAAAACTAAGTATAGGTAGAGTATGTCCGCAGGCTGCGATTGGTGCAGCAGCGAGCGCTTGCACAGCGACTAGAGCAGATTGCAATACTCCCGATGTTATCGTCGCGGCGATATTAATAAAGCAATGTCGGGAGATCGGCGCCATCTCGTCTCCAGCTGCATTATTACTCGCGCTCCCGGCAGAACACACGACAGCACACACACACGCCCGCCTCGCGTATAATGTCAAAGGGTGAGCGTGCCGCCTCACAAAGCGTAAGTGCAACCACTAAAAGCCAATCCTAAGTTTTATTGATACACATTGTATTGCGACAAAGTCTCCGTCGGCGGAGGCACCCCACTCACCCCAGCGCCGCTCACAAAGACAATATCGCGACGTCAAAGGAACTGTGGCCCCGCGCCCACCGCCCGCCGCCGCTTCTACAGACGACCCACCCAAAGGAAATGAAAAATTAAATTGTCAACACATTTAATATCTGCGAAAACGTGCACGACCTCGTTGCTCACCTCTTTTAGCTTGAAGCGTTTAGTACTAAGTATAAAGATTGATTCTTGTGAAATGAGATGTTGGTATATAAGAGTGGAAGTCGCAGCTATTAGATCAGGCATGCTAATGATCCCATGTGTAGAGCGGCCCAGGTGTGAGCCAGCGGCGCGTGGAGCGGGCTTCACCCAGCCACCCTCTCGTGTTTGATCGGCGCCGCCACCGCTTTGACAATTATTAAAATTTGCCTCGTAGCTCTGTGGGCTCATCTTTTTCCGTCGCCTCGATTACGCTACGGTTTTGTCTCATTAGGGCTTTTGTATGGTATCGCAAAGTTCTCTTTGATGTGTGGTAGGAAGACATTGTGGCGCGGCGTCCACTGTCCACATACATGGTATGATTTTATTGTTCTCTTTTCAATGTCACGCTTCACCTTGAGCTTCTGTTTATGATTAGCTAGCTAAAATGCATACGACTGACAAAACATGCACCACAGAGTTTGTTTTGATGAATAAGTTGATAAAAGTCACAAAAACACTCTTGCCTGTGTTGGCTCTCCAATTACACAATATTGTTTGTTAAATACAAATGGTTTACCAATTATCTCATATTATGTATGTACACATTGTTAGCCTATAAATAATGATGTATTTTTAACCGACTTCAAACAAAAGAAGGAGGAGGTTCTCAATTCGTCTGTATGTATAATATTTTTTTTTATGTATGTTCACCGATATTTTCGTCAAGTATAGACGGATTTCAAATTTTTTTTTTAATAAACTCGCTCAGTAGCAATAATGGCTAAGAAAGGTAATTGGATTCTTTTTCTCATACTTAGCTAAACTGATGGTTTCTCAGAAAAATTACTGTATGAGAAATCATCACCACCTCCGCCGGCTATCGTGTGCTATCTAACAAAGGTGCGTGCGAGATGAGCCGTTATCGGCTCGCCAACGCCGCCGCCCGCCACCATCGAGGCGGTCTCACCTTTGACACGTTATCAAAGATGCCGACAGACTACATGGCGGGGGCGACGACGGTGCCAAAATTGCGAACAATGACCTAAGTACCTGTGTACAAATCAGTCAGCCTCTTTGGTGACTGTCAAAGTTATGTACGTTCCTGGTGAAAGCGTCGTCTACTATTGGGTGTGGATTCTTCGAGATGAACACAAAACCTTATGGCTACCATATAGACGATTATAAAACCTTATCTACTTAAACGCCCTAGAATAGTAAACAACAGTAACATGGAATACATAACTGTAAAAATCCAACAAAAACATTTTTTTTCTGGGGTACGAGGAACGAAATGTAAAACTGTATTTAAAGTAAATAGCTAAAAGGTTCTAAACAAAATCGTAGAGCGCCTGAAACTATATCTAAACATGATAGAAAAAGTTTTAAAATTGTTGTTTTAAATTGACGGTCTTACTTTATCATCTGGTGTTCACTGTTATATCAGCTGCAGTTAAGGCCCTTGCACACTTTGTCGCGACAATAGAGAGAGGTAAAGATCAGAGAAATCAGTGCGAAGTAGGATATCAAATTGTATGTAGGGTATGTTATGTTGTTGCAATATCTTAGGAGATATTCTCGATTCGAAGGGCGGAACTCAAAGGCGAGAGAAATCTCGCAACGCCTAAACAATAACGTACGAATATCGTACTGAAACGAAACGAAACTGGACGATCCGAGAAACTGGAACCGTGTCAACTACAACACATGGAACTGTTGAAGTTTAAAAGGCGCGTTTCTCGCTTTGACATTAATAGGAGAGTTTATCATCTTTCGACGTGCAAACTTCAATCAATTTTTTTTTTCGACGATGGATATGATGCCGACTAGAAAAGTTAACGAAAATTTAACTAAAGTGAAAGAAAAATAAAATGTAAAAAATTAATACGAGACTCTTACGGAAAAGCTTGTATACTCTATTTCGTATATTCTACTCGTTTTTGATACTATCTCCTGTATGAAACGATCGTTCGAGAAACTCTTCTAATGTAAATAACCTCTTAGCGTCAATATGGACGTGATTCAAAGAATTAATTACAAACTTAACTACTTTCATGTGAATGATCCATTGGACCAAAGACAATAGTCATATTGTTTGATTTGATGACAGTGACAATTTTGACAAATCAAAGATAAACAAACATGTAGGAAATAAATAATAACTATAATTACGAAAAATAGGAAATTGCCATGAAAGAATGAATAAAACAAGCGCGATAATTAAAAAAAAAACTCATGGAAGACTTAACATGTTTTAGAGGAGCAGCTAAGCTCGCTTATTAGTTCGTGGTTTTCAGTAAATCATTGTGTTATGGATTGTGTTCTGTTTTCCCCTATACCTACTACGATCTTGAAAACGAGCCTTTGTTTACAAAAAAACACGAGCCTTACACAATATGTAACGATCCATGAAAAGACAGTTAAGTAAACTTAGATAATTTCGCTAATACTAGGAAGGTTAGTAGTTTCCGTCTACGGTCATACATTTAACAGTGATGGGAGAAATTTCTATCGATAAAACTGTCAATAAATATAGTTTGTATTTTTTTTTAATGAACGCCGGAGTGGTTTTTAATATTATGATGTTCATTAAGTTCTATGTACACTATAATAAAGGGTGATTTCATTGACACTGCACCATTTTGAAACTCCCTGTATAGATAGATATCCATTAAAACAAAATTAAAATTTCGTGTGTGGATCATACAAATTTTTTAGAATGATCCATCTGGGGATAATGGGGTGATACTGGAATATCTTCACTTCATTAAAACCCTTCAGGTCCTCCATGAGGTGGATACTTGACAAGTAGTCAAAACAGTATCACGTGTGTAAACAATATCAGTCTTCGATCTTGATTTTTTTTCGTGCTATTTATGTTATTGTATGAAAAAACAGTCCCATAAAACTATCTAAGGCTGTACTGCAGATCACAAATATTACTAAATGAAATTCAATAGTCTTATTTCTCCGTAGAATTTTTATAGCGGCTGTAGGTAGGCGCACTTGGATAGTAATTTGGCGGGAAGAGAAGACGCTGCACTCAGCGGGAAGCAAGCATCTAAATAAATTCACTCGGCCTAGCAGAAAGCTCTCACTTGGGCAAAATCACTTATGGCGACGGCGCTAGCAAGTACGCAATCCTACTTTGTTATTGAAGCCTATAAAATTCTACTGATTTAGATATTCTTATTATAGTTTTATATTGAATAACACTGGCTCATGCCGAGTTACAGGATTTTTTTAAATTATTTTTTTGTTGGAAAGGAGATTTTTAAAGATGGTTCCATCATACGGAATTCAGGGTTTGATGACGGCAGACCCGATAAATCGAGGTGATCTTTAAAGCATCGTAGAGTAGACCAGTTAAGTACTGGTTAGGTCGATTCGATAGAAAAAGTTCTTTAAAATTATATTTGCATTATATGGCATCGTACATCAATTAAAATATTAATCATCAGCCACATGACGTCCACTGCTGGACGAGAACCTCCCCTAATGATTTCCGTGATCAATTGGGACGAAATGCCAAGAATCGCCACGCTTGGCAGGCGGGTTGGCGATCGCAGTGGTGTTGTAGTTTTTTCACAGAGATCTCTGCTGCCCGTCCTCCGGAGAGTTACCTCAGCCGGCTTAATAAAAATATTACTTACAATAAAATCCGACCATAAACTAAATAATACAATTTAAAAAATGGTTGTGTTATGTTGTGCCCGTGGTTCATTTTTTAGTTGTCAATGCGTGATATAAAAAAGAAATATCCATAACGTTGTTACAGATTTAATAAATGCACGAGTAGCAACAAAATTTAATATTTTACAACAGAATTTCGCACAGCGAATCAAATTGTCGCTATCGTGATGCATACTTCAGACACATCCATGAAATATCGTAACTTCATCTTACAAACTGAATTTCCCATTGTTGCCATCCCAGATGTTTTCCGGAAATTGAATAGTCGATGTGATAAATTCGGTCCCCGCGACGAAGACGCGAGGCGCAGACGGCGAGGCGCCTACCATCTAGATTATATAAGACCTGAATATGTAAAAAGATTTCAGACTCTCTCTGATTTGATGGATGCAGCCCCAAGACAGACGCGGAAAAATAAATGTTATCTTATTTCGAAGCGGAGACTTAGTTATCCACCGCTATAGGCACCAGGTACCTATGCGGCTGTGCGGAGCACGGAGTAATATGTCGTATCACAAGTTTCCAAGTTAGCTTGTACAGAGTATATCATCTAACTTGTCAACATCACACACAAACTCCGCGGGACTGGCGACGTGCTCGAAGTCCATTACAAGATGAGATCCAAATAATATATTGCGAATTTCGAATTAAATTCAATTTCTCCCTTTCAACCCTATATTAATACCATTTAAAGGTGCTATATATAGGCAGGTCAGAAGATCCACTTAACCTTAGCGAAACTTAATAACTTTCACTTTGATAGATTCCTCTTTGAAGCGCGGCAAAACAACCACCAGGGCCGCTTGGCCCACTGCTCCAAACTTCACAGGCAATCACTGGGGCCGGGGTAAGGCAATTATAAATTCATACGTTTTATACCAAGGCCGTTTTATGTTGCTAACTATTAAATAGGTACGAATTGTATTGCAAAATTTACTAAATTCCTGAAAGGTATAATAGAAAACGAAAGAGCTACTACTACTACCCCTAAATTTAATATAGGTTCAGAGAAGAGCAGGGACAATATAAAGCATAAACTCAATATTAAGCAAAATAATGTTCTACATTTTCAATATAATGAACAAAAAAAAAGTGCCGTTTTATATTGATTTCCTATGACCCGACATTTTTTCTTTATTAACTCAAAGAGCATTTATACATCCCTTTGAACTCAGTTTTTCCTTTATTCTTTCTGCTTTAGAGATCGTGTTGCGACTTAATTAAATCATTCTTTCACATTGAGCGAATACCTATTTGTTCGTTCATATCACACATAGGTGTTGATATTGAAAGAGTCTGCTGACTTTTCGATTTTACAGGCCGATTGTATTTTATTTTTATATAATTTTAAATACATCGGAACTGAAAATATTAGGTAAAAACAAGCTCAATAAACATCACTTCGCAGAACTGAAAAGAATTGTCTTTAAACGATTACTTTGAAGGCGCCTTCAAAGGAAGTTTCAGATCTTGTTCTGGGCAGATAAAAACGTTCCTTTCCGTTTGGTAAATAATCTTTGTGAATTGTTTATAATATGAGTGTCGAGGTGTTTGCTCGGCCCAGACTCGGGACCGGCAAAGGATTGCACACAGACGTGACGTCACAACCCGTGTATGATATTTGTATTGTTGGGCACAAAGCCGTACCGATTAGTGACGGACCGCGTCCTAGTAGTGCCGTTTGTAAAAAAAAGAGAAAAATTAAAGATCGTGGATGAGAAAAAAATAAGCACATTGTTTATATTATAGGCAAACAATTTAACAGAGAGCCCTCGCTGTTGGTAAGTAATACATTGTAGTCGAAAACATGAAGTAATAGTGGGATTTAATTTTTAATCACATTTTATAAACTTCAATTTTGTAATGGATCTACTGTTACTAATGAAACGGTAAAGGCAAAGGACCATTGATCTATTAGAAACTGTTACTTAACAATATCCTAACAAGACATAAGTGGTGTCCGAACAAACAATACTTATTTTCAATAATAAAGATCTTAATGTTTATGACAGCCCTATTAGCCTATGATCATAACCATCATCATCTCAAGGCACTTCTGGGGCCGAAGTCTTTGACACTTCCGTAGTTGCATCGCTCTGGAATCGTTGCGGAAAACGAAGTGCATTGCTGATTTCGTTACGTTTATTTTACTTTCGTAATGTCTATGTACGCAATGTAACTATAAGTAATAAAACAGCACATCGTTTTCCGCTACTACGTCATAGCGATGCAACTACGAGAATGTAGTAAGTAGACTTGGCCCCGGACATAAGTCTCCACCACAAGGCGCTACACGGCACGACGATTATGATCTCTTTGTGATCTTCGATGGTAAAAAAAACAGCTTGGACTCAAAACTATTATATTAAGCCACATTAGCGGGCACTGGACCTTACTAGGAACATATTTAAATATCAAAACAATTACCTAAATTTCGTACCCTGTAGTAATTAAACTGTACGAAAAAGTGTTTTCTTTAAAGATTGAGAACCGAAACGAATCCCATCCCTAGTCAAAGTCCCTTTGTCGGCCGGGCGTCATCCGGCCACAATATATTTTATCAACGCCAGTTGTATCGACGTGCTTCGTATCAGACCTACCTTTAGGCCCTCGAGTTTATCGGGATGGTTTTTCCTACTATTCGCGTTTTACACTGCATCGAGACAGATATTTGGGGGATTCATTTCATGGTAAAGTGTCCATGTACATAATATTATTACATATTATATATAATTGCATGCCACTTTGAACACAAAATAAAGTACCTATATTATTTATAATATATTTATTACCTATATTATTTATACTTACCTCATAATACGAAGAGGAAAAATTAAGTTAGTATGTTTGATAGGCTCCGTAATTACAGAACCGATAAAAATTCCTTTACAGTTGGGACACTGTACTATTTTTTATGCTGCGATCCGTAATGAAACCCCAATAATGTTACCGAAGGTCTCAAAACTAAAAACACGTGGATGAAATGGCGGAGCGTCTACTACCCAATATAAAAAAAAATAAAAAATACACTTCACGCCTTTTAATCCCAAAGAGGGGTAGCCTCTGCCTACCACCACTTGCTAAAGCAAATGCCCACGGTGCACCAAGCGTATTTAACCCAACGTGACAGGAGGTGAGCCCATCGCCGTTATAGGGTTCACACACCTTGCGGTGTGCGGGTTTAATCACGATGGTGTCCTTCACCGTATAAGCGTTGCGTTGCGTATATAGGCTCTGAAAAAGAGTCCCATTGGTACACGTCCAGTAGCCGGACTCGAAGCCGCGACTTCACGATTTCAAGTCAAGTGTCCGAACAACTGGACCACAGACGCTACTACTAGACCTAATAGGTAGGTAATAATCAATTGTTAGGAAAAAAATCTTATACATACAATTACCGATTTCTGGCTGTTTCTAAGCCACAAGGCAAATGGATCAGGTTTTTGGTAAATGGATATAAATAATACATGTCCATTTCATGCGCGATGGAAAGGTACAAATAAACATAAAAATAAAAAAAATCAAATCGGGCCCTCAAATTGACAAAAGGGAAGTTTTAGCGGATTGTGCAGCCACAGTTAATTTGGACTCACGTAACTTGAGAATTCAAGTCTATTTAACCCGAATGTGGTACCCGATTATGGTACATTGCAAATACTAGAAACACACAAGCGAAGCCACTAAAAGCCAACTTTTCTGTTAATGCTCTAGAATAATGTTTTATTAAAGAAAAAAAAACATTAATGCGAAGTAAAACCCCTCGCCTTTTGTGAAAATTTTGATAAAATAGAATTAGTTAATATGAACAAACTGTGGAAGATAGTCTTATGGCGACAACAAGCAAGTTACATTTAAACTGCGTCCGCCGTCCACAGCGAGGAGCAAGACGTCTCGTTTACCCACTGATTTATTTAAAAAGTTACTCCACTTTTCACGAACCATAGACAGTTTTCTAACAATATTGCTTGCACAAAACCTTACCGCACTAAGTTAATTTCGGATTACTTTAAATACATATTTTAACATTAAGCAAATGATGTCGCTGTTTATAAAAATATAATAATGTTGTGGACACACCTTTGGAAACATGATGCTGTAAGTTAATTGTAAAAAGTGGATTACATATTCTGCATCCCATCGATTACCCAATATAAAGGGCCGTAAGGGGTCCTACCAGGGGTGCCAATTGTTATACTTTCCACACACTTTCCATACAAAATCTACGGATGTTAAAAAGTACTGCATAAACCTACTGAAGTATTATGCATATTAAATGAACTCTATATCGCCTAGTAGTAAGTTAAGAAAATGTAAAGTGTTAGGTCTCGCGAATCCGTTTATAATGAAAAATATGATATTCTGTCCAAAAAGCTTCAGATTTTCCAAAAAATCAAGTATCTAGCTGAAATGGTTTCATTTAATGGGTATTTAAACCAATAAAATGTGCCAAATTGCATTGATTCCCAAATTTGAAAGAATGAAGTACCTAGTATGCACATTCTACATCATGCCTACGTGTACATACGATACGAGGTAGCTGGGTTCGTGATGCTACATACACGTCATCGCTTATGGTAGGGCAGCAAGCAGCGGTCTCTTCGGTGGCGTCTCGTATGCATCACAAACGCAAAGGCAATGTTAATGAGGACTTGCTCTTACTTTGTTTGTATAGTCGTGGACTACGCGAGCGGCACAGCTTCAAAGAGATGGCATTGCATGCACATTCTACTGAAATGTAGCTCAGCCAATAAAATGTACCTACCTAAACGTCCAGCTTTCGTACACCGTCACCTGGCCTTTGAGGTAGTACTCCATATTTCCAAATCAGATGACAAGACTTCAGGTGAAGAAAAAGAAAACTAGAGCGAAATAAATAACATATCTTTCTCCGTGCTTGGCTTAAGCAAATTATAGGTACATATGGTATTACAATACATTTTTTAATAACCTTTATTACATCTTCTAACGCGGCCATCCGTATAAAATGTTTAGTATAAACTCCATAAGAAGAATAACTGGGGTGTGTAAGGTATTATGTGGTCTTACCACTTACCACCAAATATCTGAGGATTTATAATATTGCATAAAATCAGGCGGTATTTTGCGCAAATCTATTGTTATCATTATTTTTTAGTAATCATATTATTCCATTGATGTGTCCATTGAGCTCCTATTGTTTGTTATTGGTGGTGATCTTACTGGATAATACGTGAATGTTCATTTAAAAATATTTTTATTTCGTATTTCATATTTTATTTAGTCTTACTGGCAGAATATAGCCCCCGACCAAGTGTTTACCGTTAACAATCAGTCGACTGACAGTACAAAAAAAAAAGAGACGTTCGCTTTGCAGAGTTTGAGGATCGGGTCAACACAGTCACAGTTAGCAAAGGGCAAACGGTTGTCAACGCACTATTGTTTGAACTGTGACGTCCAGTTAAGCCGCTTATACCATCCCGGCGACGGCGTCGATGGACCGAACGAAATTCATTCAGTAAAATTACGCTCGAGTTGACAGAGAAGTGAACATTTTCTTCTTAATCAATTATAAAGATGATTCTTTCGTTCTAGGCTACAAACATTATAATAATTAAAATGCTAACCTCATCAAGTGCCGAAAGAGAATTTAACTTCTTAGACAATAAACTGGCATGCCTATAGAATTTATGATGCGCCTACGACAGGCGGCACTTTAACACAGTACACAACAACGCATGCATAATTTTATTTTATAACAATGAACCCATAAAGTTTATTGCCACTGGCTGGGTGTTGTATACATCTGACACAAGTTTGTGACTCGCCGCGGCACACCGCGCATCAATGGGCATTTCACACCTTCTAATTGAGTGAACCATCACCGCACGACCGCAGACCTCATGGCGACATCGCGTGAAATTGTACAAACAAATAATGTTAAAGATAATAAATTATAGGGAAATTGCTAATGATGAGGACGGGCGGAGTGGCCGCGGGCGGTGCATTAAGCCGGCGGCAAACATCAAAGGGCCCTTTGACCGAGCCGACTCACCCACCCCTCCCGACTCTAGTCGACTTCCCAGAGTTACAAAGCTGTGCTCTACGTATGTGTGATACTAATTAATCTATTTCGTGTTCCTATTTAATTTGATTCCGCTACCGTTACTAAATTCGTAAAAGTTTAGTAATATTCATTGGAAACTAAATTTGTGTCGAATGTCCAGCGCTGATTAAAGGTTTTTGTTAGTATGCGAATTTAATCAATATTGTTAGCAAACAATAAACATACATTAGCTAAAGTAGGGCTTTTAACCTAGCATTATTACATTGAATATAACAAAATATACGAATCTATAACAGTATAATTCATGTACCAGACCTTAGCACCAAATCGCGCCTCCAAATCGAAGGCGGTCTTTCTTCCTTGATACGTCTTCTATTACTCTTCACACTTCCGTATAGGAATGTGCGGAACACAAAGATATTGTGCCGCTAAAGGCGCAACCCGACAAACGGCCGACTTTGCTCAATCTCCAATCTAAGGGGAGGAACGTCAATCAAATCAGCAGACTTCGTGTCGTCCCATTTTTCGAGTTGCACATAATTGCGGGTTAATTATTTTCTTGAACGATTTGGGAACGTGGTATTTGGCACGCAACGCAAGAGATTAAGCGACTATGGGCTTATTGCAGGCCAGTGCCGGTGTCGTTAGGGAAGCGTGTCGTATCGTTAGTCGCGAGGCGGTAAGCCGGCTGGAGAGTGCGGTAACAAGGTACTCCTGACACCCCGCGAGCATCCTCTGCTGATTTGCGCTCACACGTTACAGCACCGCACTCGCCCCCTCTTCACTTCGAATACTTTCAACACTAAAAGCTCTCGCAAATAATATTTATTTGTAACACTATGTAGACTTGCGATTGTCTGATTATGAGCTCAGATATAATTGCAAACTTTGCTCCGTCCGGGACTGCTTTTGTGCTCTGCTTTGTTGAAAGGCATTATTATTAGATTGCAACAAACAAAAGGCCAGTTTACACAGTGAAACATCGTCTCGAGTCTACAAAGGTAACACGACAAAGTAACGTTTAATGCTGTTTAATTGGCGTACCGGACCGGCCGTCTTGGTCCAGATGGGCCCTCCTTGTATCGAGAGGATATCGACCAGCATTGGACATGCCCACTGATTGTTCCGCAATCACTATTGACGCGTACACATGTGCATCTTAGAATTTGAATACATCATGTCATAGATATGCCTTTAAATAATATTTTATTCACCTTGATCTTTTGGTTGTCATCACTTTGAGAATAAACTATATTTTATATGATGTGATAAGAGCTTAAACGTAATTACATTAAACTTTGAGAAAGCAAATTGTGCAACACACTTTCTTTGAAAACGGATTTCTTTTTTTTACGAATACTGCTTAGTATAATTGAAGCAAACAATAAACTAGTGTCAACAAAAGTGGACGGAGATGGAAGTATTGTCATTTCGTTGTCCACGTCCAGGGCTGTGTGTGTCGAGTGGCGCAGCAGTGACGCAGCTCTGCGCCTCAAGTGACACTAGTAGATGGCTCGGACGTCCCGCTCAAAGGTGAGTGTTTGCCCCTTTGTCTTACCGGGCAATTAGTGCAGTCCGTTCATTTAATTCTATCGCTCGATTAGCAAGAGGATGTCAGGTGGCCATTATTGTGCTCGCCCAATTTCCCATCGCTCTCAGGGAGGAGCATGACGAGACCTATCGAATTGTTATTGTGATTGTTCTTGGGCAGCGAAATTGGTACCGAACTCGACGAGAGGCTGTGTTTGGTAGCTACAATTATGATGTAGAGTACCGGGGTAAAATGTGAGGGAAATTCAATAGAAATAAAATTATAGATGTACTAAACCACTATGAACATTTTTAGTAAAGTAGTCATAGAGGGAAATTTTACCTTGTCTGTGGAAAACTTTTTGCGCACACGCCAATATTTACCTTGAACTAAAGTTTAGTAGAAAACTTTCGATACTTATATCCAGAGCCCGCATCGAACATCGAAAATCTGTGGCACAGGCACGTGAACGTAAGTGCCTCCGGTCTCTATTAAATTAGATGGACTTCGAAAAGTTCGCCTTAAAGGATGATGTCTAAAATATTAGTTAGTACCTAGTATTCTTTAACCCCCGACGCAAAAAGAGGGATTTTATAAGTTTGACGTGTCTGTCTGTCTGTGCATCATAGCTCCCGAACGAATGAACCGATTTCAGTTTAGTTTTTTTTGTATTACAGCGGTGTTTTATTGGCGAGTGTTGTTTGGTGGAAATCGGTTCATCCACTCAAAAGGTATGTGGGTTGAAAGTGGGGGAAAAAGTCGACTTTATACAAATATGTTCAAGTGGGGTATCAAATGACCCTTTCATTCACGACACGAACATTAAAAAACCCAGTTTTTTAAAAACAAAATAACTATAAATTTTACCATTTATAGTTATTTTGTTCCGTTTCCAGGTGGAACATATAACAAAATTGGAAAAAAGGTGCAAAATCGGTAGATACAAAAATATTCCCTAAAAAGAAAGAAGTACGAAATGTAGGTATGCACACGTTTATAGAGTTGAGGGAGGTGAGGTACACGATTTTAAGCGTTCAAGGAGAGGACCCTTCGCGAAGTTTAAATACTTCCTAACCTTTATATTACAATAGTTTTTTTTTTTGAAGGAATAAAAGCCTTCCATCAGTGGAAGATTATTTTAATACCGCCGCAAAAGATAGGTGATCAAAGGAGGGTGTATGGAACCTGGCACATCAAAGGAATCACAATCACAGCCTACTGCGGCCTTCAGACAAATAATTACCCTGTGATTTAAATCTTTCGCTCAAGTGAAATACGAGAGTTGTTCCTACTGATAGGTCAGTGTTCTATTATTTTTGGTAATATATTTTTCATGACATAGAAATTATAAAATAACACATTGGATTTCTTTTAAACAGTGTCTAACCTTATTCTGAAACATATTTTAGATCAATATTATAATAATAAACATTTTTTTTATGTACGACGGCCGGATTTCGATAATTCTTTCACCATTAGAACATGGCATTAATTAATATGCATGGACTAATAATCCCTGAGGCTATGTTTTATCCCGATTATTCCTACGGGAACAGAGAGTGGAACGTGGATAATATCGGATCAAGCCAGTAAACAAAATGTTTTTCCAGAATTTTGAATTTTAACGCTACATTGTTATGGAGAACGCAGAAATTATTCAACGGTAGCGAAATAAGGTGCGGCGAAGGTGTTATATACTGTCTAAGAGAGAGTTATTTAATTACAGACTTTCATTCAGAAGAATAATTTACTTATGGTACAGGAATAATGTTGAGAATTATTTGTGTTAGTTGCAAGTAGTTTTGTTTACGAAAAATATTAATTCATGTATGCGTATAATTAATGTTCATCCGTTTATTACCGTCTTATAGTAATAAAACTAGTAGAAAATAGTATTTAGATTATACGGAGATAGCAGCCGTAGATAAGGAAGGTATTTTGTTGGTGAATATTGTTGAATCGCAAAAATAACGAAAGAGGTTATGAATTTCGTAGTTTACAGGAAGTAGCTAGTTTAGCAGTTACATTCGCGGGATTCTCAGTTACCCGGTCCCGAAGGAATCAACTTTTATTTTTTTTATGTCCCCACAAACCTTGCATAGACTAGATGTTAGAAACACGTAGAAAGTCAAATTTGTTATATTGACGCAATTGAAAGACGGTGGGTGACATCTCGCAAAAACTAAATTTTGTATTTTTTGTTCAGGAATTTAATTTGTTATAAAATCCGAGTATAGAGGAAAATCCATAATACACACACACTAAACCGAATAAATTGATGGAGCGGAATTAATAATAACTATTACTGAGACTTTTTTCTCGTTCTTTTGCTTGTTTTTTTTTTAGTTTTTGTTTAAACAACCTGTAACTTATTTTTGATGATCACATTCACGGGCGAAAAACACACAAACTGTATAGAAATCTGGAAAACATAATATTATTTAATTCAATGTAAAATGTAAAAATTTAAAAGTACATACATACATACATTTCACGCCTGTCTCCCAGAGGGGTAGGCAGAGACTACAGATCTCCATGTGTTACGGTCCTGACATACCCCTTTCGCTTCATCAAATTATTTTTTTTTAAATTAAAATGTTATATGACCGTGACCCGCTGTAACCGGAGTAACTATAACATTTATTGTGTCTCCCATTTACGGCCACGGTATAGTGTTAACCAGATTTAATAATCACTGACATATTTGGTTATTTATTTTTTACAATATTATTGTGTCCTTCATAACGTAACGTAAACATATCGCGAATATTTACGGTATAGGATGTATGGTAACGATAACGGTAGCGGGTGAGGCGGGGCGGCGGGGCTGGGGCGGCGACGGCGGCGGCGGCGGCAGCGTTAAGTCACAAAGCGGAGAGCATTATACGGAGCTACGCCGCACATCTTTATAGTCGGCGACTTCAAACGGCTGATACACAGTCAACTCGATGCCATTGATGACGCCCACAAAGGATATAGATACCAGTGTTGCAGAACATCAAAAGTATGATGTTCCAAACAAACGTATTACAGGGGTATTGTTACTTCTTTCAAGTGCGATTTTAAATATTGTACAGTTAGATAAGTAAGTATATTTTATTTTCACTGTCAATGTCCATGTCAGAGGTATATTCATATGGGTTAGTATATCCTATTACTGTCTGGTAAACATAATTGCTACTCCTTTTAACAAATTAGCTTAATTTTTTTTATTGAAAATCAAATGTGTTGAAACAAATACTGCCAAGTGTAACATGACCAGATTTTTTTTTAAATTGGTTGTGTTATTCATATTTAACAGAAATATTAATAACCTAGCCACCCAGATGTAAATGAGAACACTAAGGGTTACAATATGAATTCATAGCATAATAATATTGAGCACAAACTGTTTTACTCTTGTGTGTTGTACCTATCTAGTGGTGAACCAGTGCAGTGGGTCATAAAAATTTTGATTCTCATTTGAGATTAGCATTATTCTACCAACTATAGAATTGGGAGTGGTTGATTTACAAATAATGTTTGGAAGGAAATATTTAGAAAAAAATATTTGAAGAATTTGTTTAATGCTAAACAAGTTATTTGAATATTTAAGGAACTATGGTTATTAATGTGTGTTTAAGTTTCAAAGTATGTTTCAGTCATTGTTCAAAGCTCTTTTAATGTATTATGGACCAAATCTTTCCATAAGGCCAACCAGAATTATTTTACTTAATATCTGTAATATTTTCACAATCTCATTAGTCAACTTGGGACAATAATTAACCTTTTCAAAGTGACTATCCACTAATTTTCAACTGAATTCCTCCATGATAAAATAATGAAAATATGTATAAAACATTGCAGTTCACTAACAAGAGGGTACAATAATATAATTTACAAATTCTGAATTAATTCATAATAATTATACTACATGGATTTGTAAGTTATGATACGAGTAAAAAATATAGCATGGTGAAAAGTGGTATCGCTTATTCTATTTTATTACCAGTTTATGTAGTTCTGTATTCTAACAGGTAATGAAATATTTCCTTAGTGATGCTATTGGCAGCGATCTGCTCTTTCTATGACAGCAACAATAGCTATGTAATTACTTTGATGCAGTAAGAATAATGTCAATTCAGTCCAGCAACTATTGTAGTATCTCTTAATATTAATTTGGAATCTCTTTACACAAAATTGTATCACAAACTTTTAAACAAAATTACTTTTAATTTAAATAGTGCTTAACTTTCAAAAAGTTTACCCAACCACAATATAATGTGTATCTACATTAGTAGGCAAAATTTAATACAGGCTCTTGTTATGATTTTGGTCAGCATAACCTAAACTTTATTTGAAACTGGAACTTATATTTTCTTCACGTATTTACGGAAAATACATAGGTGGTGGACTTAATTGTGTGGCGAAAATTAAAAATTAAATGACAGTTAAAGATCTTATAACTGAAATGCAAGCTTTAGTCCTTACCTCGTTGACACCTGAATTCCAAAGTGATTGTTGAGTTCGTTGATAGTTCAGCAACCAAACTTTTGACGTAACAACAGAAAACTTCTCAACTCGAACAACAATAACAATCACCAAAACTTTCTGTACAGTTTCCTAACATCAAAACTATGTAAAAGTAACGAATTAACATGAAAAACAATAAAAATTACAATAGTGACAGAGCCTTCTCGTTGATGTTGATGCACTGTGGCGCCACCACAATGTGTAGGTGAGAATTATAGAAACTAATCGTTCCTTTCAACGCAACTTTTATGAATAACTCCTAATACACTGATTTTGAGAAACCAATTTTAATCTGAGCTTTTCCCGCTGTTTACGCTGTTTAAGGTCAAATGGCCTATTTCCTATAACCTAATCCACGTTATAATCTAGCTCCCCACTAAGTTTATTTCAGAAATAGGCTGTTCAGTAGTTTTGGGTGAAGTTACAAACTATGGAATTTTACTTCCCTGTTACAACCATACTCTCAGAGCCTCGCTACTATAGTACGATGCTCACTTGACTATTGTATAATGTACATTAAGTTTAATTACCAAGAATTAAAACTTAAATTGGCTTTATCCTATTAAGTAAGCACGTGATGTAGGTACACTATACCTACAGGTAGGTAGGTATTGTCTATTTTGTATGGAGACGAAAATTTTTTCATTTGTCGCCATAGTAAAACAACGGTTTTAAGACAATTGCTTGGGATCCCCATCATCTGCTTTTGGTAGCAGAGCATATTATTACGTACGTGGGGGGTGGGCACGCATAGAAAATTACACTTTATTTCCGTACTGTAATTACACAAACTAATTACAATCGTTAAACTAAAACCGCTAATAAACACTTTTACAATTACACAATCACATGTTATCTCTCTTGATCTCACTGTATCGCTGTTTAGTTGAAACTGTCCGTCGACTCGGATGAAGGAAGGGGGGTTTGAACAACTTTCAACAAAAAAAATCTCAGAAGTAGTTTACTATTAAGTCTCATTTTGAATAACATGCATGACCAGCCATGGTTTTTGTTGTTATTTTGTCTGTTCCAATTTCATAGTACGAGTTTTAGTAATATTCCTCAATTAATATTCCTCGCACTGTATTAAAAAGTTGAACAATCACTGAAAGTGTGTTTACACAAATTCTCTCGGTGAATTGATCAGATTATAGGTAGGTAGAGTAAATTGACTGTTCAAAAACTTTGAAAACCGCTTGTTATTTACATAATTTCTTCGGAGATAATGAATAGACTATAGATGCAATCCTGATCTGACGTTTAGAATAAAACTAGACAACGATATGAAAAACATGCAGGAGTGAAAGAGTAACAGACGATATCTTCTGTCTCTTATTGTGTCTCAGGGTAAATCTGCATACAAATTAGTAGTAAAAGTGACAGCTTGTTAACGTCATGATGGCGGGACCCCCTTCCTTTCTTGTAAGGTTATAATGATAATAAATAGTTCTCATATTGTACTTTCTTGTACCTAATAATAGTAATAGGCTTAACTGGGGAAGTACAAAATCAATAATATTAGGTACAAAATGAGAACTATTTATTACCATTATAACCTTACAAAACGGGAAGGGCGTCCCGCCAACATGACGTTAACGACAGTTTGGATCCAGAAAATAAAATTTTCAATACATTTTGGTGGAATAGAAGGTACTGAAGGTAGTACGC
>SJJU01000674.1:0-21536 GCA_012932125.1 Conopomorpha cramerella | reverse complement strand
ATGGTGTGCACGCCACTGCTAATTACTTAGGTATTTTTTTCTCACGTGTGCATTTTAACTCTTTAACAGGCAGAAGGTTTGTTTCAAATTCATAGATTTTAGACTGTATTTCAACGGACTATGGCTCAAAATTTGGTGTGATCTATGTTACCTCTGCCTGGTAAAGCGTTAAGGCGTCTCAACGGTGTTTCACTTTTAGATAAAATAAACTTTTTCTAGAATTGCTTGTCAATTTAAAACTGAAATTCACGAATGAAAAAGCTAATATTACAAAACTGTTAAAATTTTCTATTCATATGTTTGTCTACTTTGTGAAACTATTAACAAAAAAAAAAACGCGTAGAAATAATGCCTATTGTTAATATAAACTTTCAAAAATCTTTCGTTACGAGTTACACAATAATTTAATGTGACTATTATTTTTTATTGATTACTTATTTTTGTTCTCGATTATTAAATAAAAAGTAAGAGACATTGTTAAGTTTGTTATAAAATGATGAATTTTATTTTAGCTATAGAACTTTGAAATTACCACTTTTTACTTACCGCCTTACCAATAAACGCGGTGTACACCAAAATTACCGTACCTATACTGAAACACTCCGTATTTGACACACAACTGACAAGTTTAGTTGAACTTGCTATAACTTTGGTATAAGTTATACCGGGTTTGTTGGTAAATCTCTTAAAAGTACAGATCAAGAATCTCATACTCGTAAAAATGTAAGTTTCTTGTTATATTTTTGTCGACATTCAAAGGATCTATGGGCTAAGGGCAAAAGGAAATGAATGACTGGGATGTCAATAAAGATTTCCTTAATTTTGTTCTCATCGTTATTTCATGTATATTATTAAGTATCTGGATTTGATGTGTCGCTTACACATCAACGCCATCTATTTTAGAAATCGTTACATGTATTTTTTAGTTCTTTAGTCCAAAGATCCTCCGATGATAATAGTAGTTGTATTTTTATTTGTCAACATGCTGTCTACTTTTCACCTAACGTATCGTTGTATGTTTCTTTTAAAAATTTTTTAGCCACTCTGACCAACTGGACTTTAGTGTAGAACTCAATTATTTGATTTCTTTCGGACCAACTATTTAAAATCAATCAGAAAAACAAAATCATAAATTTGTCCATTCCTAACGGAACCGTTTTTGATCTCAACAGACTTCCTATTATCTATGTATACTTGGTAATACATTAAATACATTACATAAACAATAGTTTAAAAAAAAAATGTTGATCCGATTATTTCCCTAGCAATAATCCATTGGGAGCATAAAAAGTTGGAAAAAAATGTAGTTGATCCATTGGGAACATAAAGTTGGTCAAAAAATGTAGGCAAAAAAAATGTAGTTATTCCATTGGGAACATAAAAAGTTGGTCAGTTTCCAGTTGGTCGGTTTAGTCGGGCAGAGTGGAAAAAGGGTATTAAATGTCTGTACCGGGTATCCCTGCACGATTTGATAAAAGAAACACCCAGGGATACCAGAAGACACAGCCGTAGCAGGCTAGCACAAGACAAGCCTTAGCAGGCTCTGGGCACGTTTTGATAACTATTATACTCATACCCCAGCGTCAATATATTATGTACTAGCTGTGCCACGCGGTGTTACTCGCATCCTTTTTGTTCCTTCGTCAAGTAGCTTTTATTCGTTACTTACAATTCTTTCCTCTTTATGATAATATCAACCCGTTTCCGTTGGAATTTCGGGATAAAAAGTAGCCTATGTTAATTTGGAAAAACGTAGCTTTCTTTTAGTGTAAGAATCATCGAAATCCGTTCAGTAGTTTCGGAGCATATTCAATACAAACAAACAAACAAATCTTTCCTCTTTATAATTTATTTATTTATATGAATTACAGTATCTACCCTTACAGGATGCCCCATGCGGTAGATAAGAATTTACAAAATATACACAATACAAGAATACGATACAATCCAAAAAAAACAAATTAGTAAAAAAAACAATAAAACAAACATAGACACAATAAAAAATATAACAATATATTTATAACAATAATATTAGTTATGTACAATATTGTATAGTGTTATTGAAGACATAGCTACATGTCTAATCCAAAACTAACTAATCCGCAGGCGAGAACGACATTGAAGTAGTGGAGAATCTAACACGCGCTCGCAGCGACAGCACGGACATCCTCAGCCGTTTGCTGTGCGCCGTGCACGGCCGCTCCAACGTCACCCCGGCCGGTAGTGATGGCAGCACCGTGCAGACCAGCTCCAACCGGGTCAATGACCCGCAGCACTCCACTGCTGCGCATACCGACATGTTGCTGTTGAATCTAATGACTATTAACGGCCTGACGCCGAAGCATCCCGCTAAAGGTGAGATTTTTAAGCAACTTTCAAAAAATTCTTTCTCATTTAGACTTGTATACAATTTTATTTTTCATCCGGGTTATAATTTTGACGTGTGTATCTGTCTGTGGCGTCGTAACTTCTAAACTAATGAAACGATTTTAATGCGGTTTTCTTTGTTTGAAAGACGATTTGATCGAGCGTGTTCTTAGCTATGTTTGATCGATATCTGTTCGCCCACTAAAAAGTTATGGTGGTTGAAAGTGGGGATGAAAAATTTTACTTGAATGAATGTGTCCAAGTGGGGTATGAAATGAAAGAGCACGACACGTATATTTTGAATCTGTTTATTAAATGCAAATTAGGTAGTTTGTTCAAAATTTATGAGGGTTGAAAGTGGGGAAAAAAAAATCGACTCTATACAAGTTCAAGTGGGGTATCAAATGAAAGGGCAAGACACGAACATTTAAAATCGGGAGTTTTTTAGATTTGTAATTTTAATGGTTAGGTTATTGCAAAAGTACTTCAAAATTACTCAAAATATCTCTTTTGTATTCGTATCAGCCAATGGTTGATAAAACCTGGAATATCATTGACAGTAATGACAAAGAGCGAGACACATGATTGGTACAGATCGATTAATAAGTGCTGGCATCTTATCAAATTTACTGCGGTGCCTTTGCGTATTGTCTGAATAAATGAGCGGCGTGACGTATAACTTTTTACAAATACAGAGTGTTTTGTTTTCATTTTCCGATATCAGCCACGTGGCAAAGAAGAAGTGCTTTAGTGTCACACATAAAACATCTGTACTAGTCATGTTGCATTAGTGCGAGTGCCGTGACAGCTCTTATTAATCGATCTACAGTCTTTGTGGCAATGAATTAGAAATTACAGTATAATTTCACGCCGTGACAATCCTCCCAGGTCCCAAGCGCAGCTGGTCGTCAGCCACGACGTCCGAAGCGGAGTGGTCACGTGGTCGGCCTGCGTGCGGCCACGCGGGGCACTCGTCTCTGCCGCGCGCGGGGCAGGCGGCGGCGGCGGCGGCGGCGGAGGCGCGGCGACGAGGCCGGGCCTCGCGCTACGCCGCGCCACACTCGCCCGGACAAGTGAGGCGCCGGGACGACGACATGAGACTGGTGCCCGGTATGGATACATTGTGTAAAACAAAGCCGTCTTTCGCTGTATGCCACTATGTTTGCTTAGATTTTTAAAACTACTCAACGGGTTTAGACGCGCTTTTCTTTAATGGATAGTGATTCTAAAGGAATGTTTATTTGTAGGCAATAGATGCATATCGATACCTCGAGATGGATGGATACATTACATACATACATACACTTCACGCCTGTCTCCCAGAGGGGTAGGCAGAGATTACAGATCTCCATTTGTCACGGTCCTGACATACCCCTTTCGCTTCATCTACATTCATACATCTTTTCATACATGACCTCCGGTTTCGAGTACTTTTTCACGCCACCTTCGGCCAGGACATCACCAATCTGGTCTGTATATGTCCTTCTGGGGCGACCTCTACTCACCCGGCCCATTATATCACCCATATAAATCTCTTTCGTCAATCGACTTTCATACGTACTGTAAAACAAAGCCATCTCTCGCTGTATGCCTCTATGTTTGCTTAGATTTTTAAAACTACTCAACGCATTTAGACGCGGATTTCTTTAATAGATAGTAATGCTAAAGGAATGTTTATTTGTAGGCAATAGATGCATATCGATACCTCGAGGTAGAAAGGTCGTATAAACCATATCATCAACTTACCGTTATATAGACCAATCGATAGAGCGGAACATTCTGCATTCATAACTCAATTTGACCAAAAGTGGCTTTTACGACCTTTCTACCCCGAAGTAACGATATAATGGCAGAGAAACTCTGCTAATATATCGCACAGTTAAAACAAATGTGACACAAAACAAAATGTATCATTTTATGAAATTGAACCTTAACATAAAAGATACAAAACTTAAATTACAAAACCGGCATGTTTCGTATTGGGTCCTTTTTGTTCTCTATGCGATATATTGGCAAAACAACGCTTGCCATATCAGCTAGTAATACTCGTATAGTTACCCTATTTAGCCATCCTATGTAAGCCTCTCACGAATCTGTTTAAGGCTATCATATCACACTTTTAACAGTGGCGATAATTGTTGGAGAACTAAATTACACTTCACGCCTTTAATCCCAAAGAGGGGTAGGCAGAGGCACTTGCTAAAGCAAATACCCACGGTTCACCAAGCGTATTTAACCCAACGTGACGGGGGGTGAGGCCATCGCCGTTATAGGGTTCACACACCTTGTGGTGTGCGGGTTTCATCACGATGTTGTCCTTCACCGTACAGGCGTTGCGTTGCGTACATAGGCTCTGAAAAAGAGTCCCATTGGTACACGTCCAGTAGCCGGACTCGAACCCGGGACCACAGAGGCTCTTACTACTATTAACACGTTTGTACAACTAAATTACGTTTGTACTAAATCCGTGACTGTGGTGAACAGGCGTGTCCCCGGTCCCCGGCGGCGCGTCGCCCGCGAGCCCGGCGCTGCACGACTACTGGCCCTCCGTCTCCTCCATCAGCGACAATGACGACAACATGCTCGACTACAACGTAAGTGACTTCTACACATTTGTATGTACTTATTTGTTATTGCTATTCTTCTCTTTTTGGTTTATTTCCACCTTCATAAATAAACACCTCAGGGGCGTGTCCAGAACTTTTTCCACCGTGTAGTCTTCGTTTTTCAACCAAATTTAGCTTATTAACCTCTACATCGTCATCGATCTCTAAAGTATACATTGCACATGTCTAATTGACAACGTTGCATTTCGAATGGTAATTGATATTTTTATAAAAATTTAAGAAAATTATTTGACCCGTATTTTTTTATTGAATATAAAAATAATGTTTTCATTCATGATTTTAACTTCTAATATTTGTTTTTTTTTCGAAAGAGCGTAAGCGCCGCGCCATATGGCGTCACTATTATGGATACACAGATCAAACATAGATAGAAAAGGAAATCTATAGCTGTCAATGTCAATTTTCAAGTTGTAGTCTGTGCAGATCGTTGTTTTGTTTACTTTTGCTGTTAGAAAGGTGTGTTTATTTATTTGCTAGCCACGTCGAGTCAGAGTAATATTCATCATCATCATCATCATCATCATCAGCCCATACTTGTCCACTGCTGGACATAGGCCTCTCCAATTTGCACGCCACTGTGATCTGTTTTCGGCTTCTCGCATCCAGCTTCTGCCAGCCATCTTGCGTATATCATCAGTTCACCTTGCCCGAGGGCGTCCTACACTCCGTTTGCCGAGACGCGGTCTCCACTCGAGAACTCGTTTTGCCCAACGGTCATCGGTTCTACGGCTAATATGGCCGGCCCACTGCCACTTCAGCTTGCCAAAACGATGAGCTATGTCGATGACTTTGGTTCTCTGTCGGATCACTTCATTTCTGATTCAATCCTTCAGAGAAACGCCGAGCATAGCCCTTTCCATAGCACGCTGTGCGACTTTGAGCTTGTGGACCAGCCGTGCCGTCAGTGACCACGTCTCAGCTCCGTATGTCATTACAGGTAGGACACACTGATTAAAGACCTTTGTCTTCAGGCACTGTGGGATCGCTGATGTTAAGACTCGACGTAACTTCCCAAATGCTGCCCAACCCAGCTGAATTCTTCTGTTTACCTCATCCTCGAAGTTGTTTCTACCCAACTGCAATGTCTGCCCAAGGTATACGCATTTTTTAACAACTTCGAGAACGGTGCCGTGTACTGAAATCGGTTCCGGTAGAACATGTTCATTGAACATGACCTTGGTTTTATCCAAGTTCATCCGTAGGCCCATCCGTAGAGAAGAATCAGCTAGGTCATTCAGCATCAGTTGAAGGTCCTGCAGCGTTTCTGCCATGATGACGATGTCGTCTGCAAATCGCAAGTGAGAGATGTGTTCGCCATTGATGTTGATGCCACGCCCTTCCCAATGCAGCGTCTTGAACATATCCTCCATTGCATTTGTGAACAATTTCGGGGAAATAACATCCCCTTGTCTCACTCCTCGATGCAATGGTATGGGACTTGTCTGCAGATTTTGTACTTGGACGGACATAGTGGCAGCCTCGTAGAGGCATCTTATCACTTGGACGTATCGCCAGTCAACTTGGCAACGCTGCAGAGACTCCAGAACGGACCAGATCTCAACCGAGTCAAAGGCCTTCTCATAATCCACGAATGCTAGACACAGGGGCAGATTATATTCTTCAGTTTTTTCTATGATCTGCCGCACTGTGTGGATGTGGTCTATGGGGCCATAACCGCTCCGAAATCCAGCCTGCTCCGGAGGTTGAAATTCGTCGAGTCTTCGCGCAAGACGGTTTGTGATCACCCTTGAGAACAGCTTGTAGACGTGGCTTAGAAGAGAAATGGGTCGATAGTTCTTCAACAGGGTTTTGTCTCCCTTTTTGAAGAACAGGACGACCACACTTCTACTCCACGCCTCCGGAGTTCTTCCTTCGAAGAGGACAGCGTTTAAAAGCTTTTGGAGCTCCCTCAATATCGGTTTACCTCCAGCCTTTAATAGTTCTGTTGTAACGCCATCCTCTCCTGGAGCTTTTCCGTTTTTGAGCTGTCGAAGAGCGATCTCAATTTCGCCAGTACTGACTTCTGGCAGGTCTTCGGTGAAGTGGCGTGTCAATGTGGCTCTAGAGCCCCCATTTTCGGGATCAGGACGAGATGCATGCGATGCGTACAACCGGCCATAGAAGTCTTCAACCTCCGAAAGGACTGACGTCTTCGAAGTGACGACTTCTCCACTTGCTGTGGTCAATTTCGCAAGGTGGCTTCTTCCAAGAGATTGTACGAACACTTTTGACCCCCGATTCTGCTCAATCGCTCTTTCTATTGAAAGAGTATGGTAGCATCGGAGGTCGCGCCGCACGTGCTTACTAATCTCCTGGTTTAGAGCCCGCCTTGCGGTCGAAGTGACGGGTGGATTCTCACGTCATTCCTTCATCAGCCGTAAAGTCTCCTCGGAAAGCTTTGACTTCCTGCCCTTACGCTGCATTTCACAAAATTTCGTACCCTCTTCCCTGAGGACCCGAGTCACATTTTCGAGGTTCTTGTTCACGTCTGCTGTGGTTTCCGCGGCAACGAATCGGTTCTCCAAACTTAGCTGGAAAGCTTCGGATCCCATTATAGTTTGGAGCATGGTTGGTTGGAGCCTGGCTTTCATCAGACGGACACGTTCAGCCTTAAAGTGGATATTCAGAGAGCCTCTGACTAGTCGGTGATCGCTACCGGTATTAAACCTGTTGATCACAGAGACGTCTCTGAATATGTGCTTTTTGTTCGTCATGATGAAATGGATCTCATTTTTGGTCATAGTATCGGGGCTTTGCCAGGCCCACTTCCTTTGGGGCTTTTTCTTAAACCAAGAGTTCATTAGAAATAGCCCCTCTCGTTCGAGGAAGTTTACTAGCATTTGCCCCCTATGATTCCTTGCTCCAAATCCAGGGGATCCTACTGCCGATTCATTGCAATTCTGTACTCCCACTTTAGCGTTAAAGTCCCCCATAACAACGCTGTAATGTGTCCTAGTAGTGGAGTGGAGGGCCTTCGATATATCATCGAACAGGCCCTCCACCTCATCGTCCGAGTGTGTCGAAGTCGGTGCATACACTTGTACCACTTTCAGGCTATACCTCTCGGTAAGTTTTATGACAAGGTATGCTACCCTGTTTGACACACTAGACACTTCCACAACGTTGTTACACAGGGACTCATTCACAAGAAACCCAACGCCGCCTTGGGATTGTTGGTCTCCCTCGCGGAAGTACATTAGGTGGCCCGATTTGAGGGTAATGGTGTCCTCTCCCTCTCTTCGGACTTCGCTTAGCCCCAGTATGTGCCACCTAATTTTCCCAAGTTCCACCTCGAGTTGCGCCAGATGCGAGTCAAGCCGTAGCGTGCGTCCGTTGTACGTCGCCAGGGTCAGTTGTTTGTGGTGGCCTCCCATAACCGGGAGATTCTTCGCACCCCCTGCTCCGCCGTTACCGTGGTCGCCACCGTGACCAGGAATAGCGGAGCCGCCGGGAACTGAGGGCCGTGGCCTTGTTGTGCTTATTATTGGAGGTAAATGCCCATAATCGCCACGCTGGGCAGGCGGGTTGGCGATCGCAGTGGGGTTGTGGTTTAACTCACAGAGAGCGCTGCTGCCCGTCCTCTGGAGGGTTTCCTCGGTCGTCTCTTACGACCCCCATAGCGGGAAAAGTTTGGCTGGGGTGGTGACACATGTATTCTATTCGCCGTCACCACACGGCTTATTACTCCTAACATTTCTTTTTCTCTCGTTCAGGTTGATGCATTTATTATCGATAGTAGTGAAATAGCGTGGTTTTAGGTTTATTCCAAGAATATGTGGGAAGAAAATAAAACTACAGAAATAATTGCTATTTTTGTTTGTTTTGAATCTGACGATTCTGCTGTCACTTATAATTGTCAATTTTATTGATGTGTAAAAAAAAACAGGATAGGCTTGAATCCCACCTATTTCGCACAAAGTAATGACGTCATCACAGATATTTATATATATATATATTACGTATTATCTCCGAATTTACGCATATAAAAAATATATTTTTTTTGTACAGCTTTCAGTGTTTCAGGATGAAACGAAAATACAGAAACTGTTTTTTTTATTTATATCTACTGCTTATTAGGTATGCAAAATTATCAATTGATGTCTTTAGTTCACCCATTAAAATTCGTGCATTATTTTTTCATATGCAACAATCAATCAATAACAATTCCAGGACACGTTATTCGACATGCTGCTGAATAGTCTGTCCATCGACGGCGCTCAGCGGCCGTCCGAGGTGACGCGTCCGCCCACGCCGCCCGTGCACCCGTGGTGCCCGCCCGCCCCGGCCGCGGCCGCGTCCCCGCCCGCCCCCTCGCCGCCCGCCCCCGCCCCCGCCCCCGGCCCGGCGGCCCGCCCAACCCAGCCCATGTCCGCCCCGGCCCCGCCCCCGCCCCCGACGACGCCGCGCGCCCCGACGCCGACTGACTGAGGGACTACTACCGAAGGACTCGCCGGGAGTATGTGCACTGAGACTATGATTGTGTAAAGTGATGTTTGATGCGCGGTGCAAAGGTTCTACATCATTGTATGGACGGTTAAAGTTGTTATTTCGAAGCGTACTGCTTAACACGTTGGCGGACAGTGAACGGCTATGGGCGTCATAACAATAAAAAATCTATTATATCTAATTTACTGTCCTTCAATGTGTTAATGGAGGCCGCGGTGAACGGAACTCATTTCCAAAGATACTGAGTTTACTGTCGGCAGTCGGCAGCTCGTTAAGAAATTATCACCTTAAGGAACGATAACCACTTATCTCAATTTTTTTCTATTTTCAATTTTTAATCTATTAAAATTCAATTTCGCATTATAGTGACAAAATTTAATAAAAAAAACAATTTAAAGTAACTTGAGAATACCACCTAAGCCTAGCCTAGCTGGTATGCAAAGTTTTTCGTCTCCTGTGTCGGTCAATCTGTTTAAGTGATATTGCTTCTTAACCGTGGCTATACTAAAAATGATACAATTCGCATTTGTCATATATTATCATAATCGAAATGTCATATAACAAAATAAATTAACCACGTTATCTTGTTGCATTAAATGTTTTAATTTAATGATAATTGTATTCGCGGCGTAAAACGTCATTGATATCGGTGTTATTGAGGCGTACCTACAGCTAAATACAAAACCATCGACATATCGATAATATGCGACAAGATGTAGTTATGACATTGTAAGTGTATCATGTCGAGTTGCAAAACACAATTTTTAGCAGTTTTTTTTATTTATTTTTTTTAAAACAAGCGTTTGACCACTATCCTACCTGATGTTAGTAGCGATGTGGTCTACGATGGAGGACACTTATTCATTAGGTACTTATTTATCCTCGACTTGAAGACCTTCAGACTGTACTGCGCAGAAAACACAGACTCCGGCAAGTTATTCCACATCCTGGCGGTTCGCACTATAAAAGTGGACGCAAACCGTTTGGTTCGCGTGAAACAAAGATATATCCACCTTGGTTAATGGATGAACGTTCTTTTGCCGTCTACCAGTGTGTCACTAATTGAATAAAAAAAGCGCGCATGGGGAAAGGTATGGCAACTCCCGGAGCTTATTTCAATAAGAACTGTTTGAGATATTGAAGCCAGTATTAATTATGCAAAAATAGACTTTTTAACCCGAATATTGTTCACCGGGTATACTAAGAAGAACAAGATAAATCAAAGACGCTTCAAGGACTACCTTAGTATCTTACAATAAACGACAGTTGCTGTATTTCACCGTTCTCCGCATGCGTCGTGGTCACGACAGTCCATTGTTGAACATGTTTTTTAATGAATTACGCGCACAGACATTATAACTCAATATTGTTCACCGGGTGTATAGGCGCGAATATAACCAAAGACAAGCTCGAGCTTACCTTTGTTATTTTGTGCACCCGGTGAACAATATCGAGTCCACTTTGAGTCTGAGACTCTATTGAGTTATAATGTCTGTGTTTCATTAAAAAATGATGTAGACCTTTGTTCCGTTTGTGTCAAAGATCGCTTTGTGAATGTTTCACAATTATTGTACTCCCCGCTGGACCTTTGTTATTTAGACATGGCATTTGATTGTATCGTAATAAGAAATGTTACGAATTACAGCTCAGAATAAGATCTTGTGGCTCGATTAAATTGAGCCCGACATTTTTCCAATGAAAATGTAATCGCACTATTACTGCCATTATTGTTATGTTCACTGAACAGTGGCTGGTTAATTATTGTGGGATGCTAATTGTATTTTTTTTTGTAACAGATTTAGTTCCCAACTTTCTGTCAACATTCAAAATACAGAAATTTCACTCAGCAAAAAATTACAGAAGTTGACACCTAAATCTGTCAAATAAACGTTCCCCATTGTCAACTATTGAATGTTAAAATTGGCATGACAATCGCATGACTCATAACCGACCTAACTTTACTAAGTGTATTAAATGAAAAGTGCAGCAAAAAAACTACAGAAAATTGTTGTAAATATATAAGTGTTTCACATTTTCGCTTGAAGATGATGGTGAGAGATTCCCAATTTCAAAGAGTATAGAGGCTTTGTAAGTGTGTGTTCACATTGCGGTGTGGTATAAGGGCGTATACAGAAAGAAATCACTGGCATCAATCGGTGCTTTGTAAGGAAATTAGTCGGCGCAGGTAGCCGATGTACTTGCAGTTACGACGGCCATAACGACGCATAGCTGGTAACGTTTGACTAACTTACTCTCAAAATGACACATCTCCGTTTATCTCGTCCGTAATAGGTAAGTATGTAAACCACGTTAGTGTTTTCATAAATGTACACCAGCGCTACGGCACCGCTAGTGGAGATCTCAAAAGCTCGTGAAATGTACGCAACATTCGAGCAAATTGATCTAAATTGACATACGTCAACTAGTTAGCGTTTTAACTTTTTATGAATACGACGGTTTAGCGATTTTGTCTACGAAAGACCAAAAGTTGCGCGAGCGCAGTTTTTTTAGGTTACGTTATAATATGATATTAGGTTCTTTATTAGATTTAAGGTGAGTGTACCACATAATTATGTCATCTAGTCTCAGTAGTTCAGATATTTTTGTTTGGTGTCGAATAAAATTAAACCTTAAATTGTACAGAATAAGACCCATTTACATTTGGAAAGTACCAAGTCACAGAAAGTAAGTTTTATCGAGACACTAACACTTGTTTCGAAATGAGTTCACATCAAAAGGTTCTTTTATGTTAATCTTTTAACGGCCAATGTCTTGCATATCAGACGAGGGTTTTTGATGTCAGTTGGTTGTCATTTGGAATAGAATTCAAAACCGTGACAACATTATTTTCTATCCGGCGGTCAAAAGTTTAACTGCTCAATAGCATAGAAGTATTTGCTTGACTTCGATGCCTGAATGGTTCGTTAAAATATAAATAACATATAAGAGTTAAAGATAATTTCTGCAACTCCGCGCAAATAGGTTATATTGTCAAGTGTTTATACAACGTTAAATCAAAAACTTTTTTGTTTTACACATAGGGTTCTTCGTTTATTGTTAACCATACCACCAAAACGACAACGAAGGTGTTTGGTAGTCAAGTTTCGCCAACGTTTTTGATTTATGAAAACAAAACTATCGATCGTTAGTGAGAGAATATGACCATTGGTCGGTTTTTTCATAACTAGGTTCATTTTTAATGATTCACCGGATTCAAAATAACTGAGCTACTGGTACAGGGGATAGGAATATCGTCTCTTGTGTGCTGCTTTAAGTAGTCGATGCTGTGTAAATATTAGTTAACAAATACTCGGATGATAATATTTTCCTTTTATCGCGATGCGTTTATTCCCAGTAGACCCCAACAGTTCTGAAAATTTACACTTTTTTGTTTGAAAACGAACTGATATAGGAAAAAGTGGGAATAAACCTCTCGATGTTGTAATTACGTAATAGAAGAAGACGTATGTATGTTTCTCGTGTCTATTGAAATAAAATATATATAATGGTGCTTAATCAACTGTTTGGCTGCTTTCAATAAAATTGTATTGCAATTTCGCCTCCATGACCAAATTAAGATTGGTATCTTTTAACACGGGGGCTTTAATTCTCAGTATGCTGCGTGTAAAAGGATGCCGAGCATTAGCCTTAGAAGCGGTGTTGGGCTCGTCAATATGAACATCTTTTACATGGTAACAAAGAGGGGAAATAAAAAAAAATCATCACAAAATGTCATCTGCCGAGGCAGAAAATTGTCATTGCTCGGGGTCTTTTTACACTCGGTATTATATGTAAGACAAATATAATATTACTGTAGAGCCTTGTGATTTTAGCTTATGTAAAAAGAGATCTTAATTACAGAAGTGTTGGGTATGTATCTATTATCGATAACTACAATATCACCATGGGAACCCAACGTCATAATTTCCCATCCTTGCTATAGAAGCCTACGCCAAGCACTGAGTAAATGCGTAGATGTGAATTTTGAAGGCTTATTCCGAATATCTATCCGAGAAAATCCCGAGGGTGGATAGTGGGAATACACGCGTCCAAGAATCCACCTGGTCATATAAATTATTAACTAATTTTCAATTGTATTGCAGGGTGGATAATCGAGCGCGTATTTTCCGAATATCTATCCCGGGGTGGATTTTCTAGGGTGGATAGTCGGAATAATTTATTATGACACGATTTCATATGAAATATTGAATATCACTAATATTATCGTAGCTAATTTTCTAATTTATGATTATGTCGGAAGATTACAACCAGCTTGTGATAGAATTTACGTTGAATTGACAAATATCGGTTCTATACATGAAGCTAAATGTTGTATAAAATACTACCCGTAGCGTTCTATCCCTTTGACACCACCGCGATGACACTGCTCAGATCAAGTTACAATATTTTCGCATACAAAAGTAATACTTCAATAATGAATTGATGAACTATACAGGCTGAGGCTCAAGTTATATTGTCAAGTGTTTACCAAATAGGACTCAGCCAATGGAACTTGACCTAAATGGTGTCATTCTGGTGATGTCAAGCGGAAGGAACGATCGATAGTATAACCCACATAAAATGGTAATAATTCATATCTGGTAACTGTATTTCGAAAATTATTTTCTGTCTAATATGTACCTATTTCATAATGAATACTAATAATTCATCGCAACATGTAACTAATAAGTTCATTACCTTATTATGTTAACATTGTTGCTAAATACATATGTGAAATCTGATTCTTGAAATGTGAACGATTTTTTCCGTTAGATGGCAGCACATATGCTTATATAGATTGATCTGGAAACAATCTTGTCTTCCGAAGTCTGTTGTTTCTGTAGGCCCTTACTGAGTGAATTTCTGCAGCCCACAATGTCCAAAAACAAAAAAAAAACCTCCGACCTCCCCATACAAATCGATCAGTCAGTATGAGTCGATTTCAGCAGGTGTAAAATCGACCAGTATACTTCGGCTTCAAAGGGTATTTCCGGATCACGCCGTATATGCAAATAGTATTTTACTGTATCAGCCAAATTTGATATGTTTCAAGTTGAGCTTTTTATTCATTGTATATATAAATTGTCGTGGCATTAATCGGTTTCAACATTATGTAACAAAAACATATTCCGTATTCTGGAACTCTCCTCAAGCAAATGTCTGTGCTCAAGTAACATATTTTGTCTCCTTCTAATCGTGTTTGTATCAATGAGACTATGCTAAAATAACACTAGAGTGCGGACTATGGTTTCAAAATACGTGCCCTAGTATTAGTAGTTCGGTAATTTTGTGCTGTTGAATTAAATTACACCTTATTGTTAGGTCATAAGTGTAATTTCTATTCAGCAACTGTCATAAACAGCGTTGTATCAATATGAGTTCTGTTGAGCAGAAATTAAGATTCGTTTTACTTCAGCAACGCATAGAATAACCGAAATACAAATACTAGAGGATGAAACATATTATTATGTATTTTTATTTATTTTATGGCTACTAATTATTCGGTAGCTGTTTATTACATTGATAATTTTACTAAAATGTAAGAGCTTGCTGAATAGATTGTAGGTAACTTCAAAATTATATTGTTGCTTATTAGGTATATTAACAATTTTCATTTGACTGAATTACCCTATATATTTTTGTACTAATTTTTATTGTGTTTTTAAAATTCCAAATTTTCCGAACATGACGTCTTTCGGATTGATCTCAAATTTAGAATTTGTTTTTCTCATGAACAAGGTGAAATGTAACCTTTTTGTTAATTTCACATTGTTAACATTTTGTCATGTATTTCATTCGTGCATTTATTTACCGCTGTAATGATATTAATAGTGAATTTTATACTAAGCGTAGGTAAATAACGGCATTTTGGCCACATCATAAAACTGCTTTTGAAATAAAACTTATGCTTGTTTTTTACACCTACCACTTCGGCCGTATTCTCAAAGGCATTTTAAAAGGGCTACAAAACTCGTGCTGTTATTCCTAGCAATTATTTTGTAAAAATGAATTGCTGTTCGTTAGTGTTGCTAAAACTCGAGAACGCCTGAATTGAAATTTGGGTTTGGAAGCCTAGAGAAGGTTTAGGTAAATTAGAAAAAAATGCATACCCTTATCTCCTGTATATTACTTCCAATACACGGGTTAAAGGCGACTTCGCATGCCAAAACAAATGTTGACAAATGAAAAGTGACAGCATGCGACTTTAGAATCTTTAAAATGCTTTTGAGCATTCGGTCATAGAACTTTTTGTGAATCTTTACAAGGTTAGTAGGTAACGTATTTTAGATAGTTATTCGATTTAACAGTTAGTTCCCTTTTAATGGAAAAAATATCGATTAGGGAATATGAGCATATGATTTTTATTAATAAAGTTATTTAAGCAATTGATTATGTGGTTATAAATCACCGATATAGGCAGGGAAACATGTTAAGTACATAATCAATAGTGTAAATATTTTTATGAATAAAGGTATTAACTGTAAAACAGTGGCATAAGTGTTTAAATATATATAAGTACCAAGAATGGAGCTTTTTCTGTATACCTACTGGGTGTATACAGTACCATTAACAATCACATGGCCATTGGCTTATACTATATTACATGTTATAAATATTTGTGCAAAATAAACAAAATCTTTTATTTTTGAGCTTTCATTGCTCCCTAAAAAGATTTTATATGGGTCCACTCTATCTTTCGGAATTCGTACCACTGGAATAAGTAATTTATTTTCATAAAAAAGTGTTCTTTAAGCTAAATATAGCCCACAGGTCAAGTAGATTGCTACGGTACATATACACCAATGGGGAATTCTTTTTGACGTTTTTGTGACACATATTCGGTAACTAACTGTACTAAGGTAACGGTAACTGTCATTACTGTCATACTTTCCAAACAAAGTTTGACAGTATTGACAGTTCTTCGCCAGAATATCTGTCAGAAAAACGTCAAAGAAAATTCCCGATTATATTATCTGCTAGCTGTAATTGGTGTTAGTTCATAATACTTTTATCTTTCATCATAATAACTTGTTCAACAGTGTATACCATGCCAAAGTACAAAATATTCATTACGTATCTTTATATGTATTTGTCGTGTGAAAGTGAATGATCGCGAATTTTTGGCTAATTCCCATTTGTTCTATAGAACAAGACGTAATTGAACGCCAGTAGTTTGTTCGTCCTTTTCTTTCTCTAGGTAAAGTGGGAGAGACAAACTTGTTCTATAGAAGAAATGGGAATTAGCCACTTTTATCAAATCTGTACCCCGACCATGGAAAAAATCTTCTTTAGTCTCACTGGTAAGGTTACTTTTGTTCAGTTTTTTTTTTAAAATAAACCGCACTCAGCCTGTGTATTTATATATTTTTTACTGGGTCTATTGACGTGATCGTGTATCGCGATACGTTCCTACCATTTGACAGCAGAACAGGTTACAATATTTTTACATACAAAACGAATACTGGCTCCAGTTATATTGTCAAGTGTATGTCAAATACGATTTGGCCAATGGAACTTGGCCTAAATGGTGTCAATTTGGTGGTGTCAAAGAGTAGGAACGTCGCTATGTCGCATTTTGTGGTCACGTAAAATCGCAGATATTTATGTAAGCTAAGGTTGACGTATCGTGGACATGTGTCTGTGTTGAAACGTCGAGCAAAAAGCAAAGGTAAGCTTCGAGCGTATCTCGGCTTATATTTGCGCTGATATACTCTGTAAAAATATTTAGATACTTTAATTGTTAACGTAACGGTTTAACCTTTAAAAAGGATTACCCTAGGAACCTTTTTAATGGTGAAGTACTTTTATTGTATTAAAAAAAATATGTTTGTCCAATGACCAATGTAAAATAGTTTGTGTAACAACTGAACTTGGCATCTATCATAATAGACATCTGTCAAAATGAAAATGACCCTTCTTCCGTAAAATTAAAGATTGACTTTTGGTTAACACTGAACAAAAGTAACCTAAGTACTGAGAGTAGACTCTCATTCTGACATTTACTAAGTGAAATTCGGGCCCCTACCGATGTACCGCGCCTTAGATGTTGCAGGGGGTGGTTGGAGGGTGGAACAGTTGTCATCGCTCACGGGGGAAAATACCTCCGAACTCCCCACTTCCCCGCGCAATACCTAACGCGCGGAATAGCGGTTGCGGTAGAATATATACAGCCATTAATTGTTTATAGCACGTAATTATTATAGATAGTTCAATGGTATAATGTTTAACCAGATTCTGGCCATATCTATATGTATTAATTCATTTAATCAGAGTAATTACATAAATATTCATTAATAGATAAAACATGTTCGTTATAATAAAATACTCCTTAGTAGTGTTAAAGTTGGAATGTATCATTTTAAAGCGGTAATGTTGACAAATTTCTTGTATGATATCATATTTTTGTCCAAGAATAATATGTGTCTGATAATTAATAAATACTAGCAGATTTCAAAGGTTCTCTTTTATTTTTCTCCATTATTAACCCGGTTCGTCTTGTTTCAACGGAGCGGTCAACGGCTTAAATAACTTGTCAACTTCATAACTTAACTTTTATGAATTTCCATTTTTAACCATTAATTTGAATTTCCTATAAATCTGAGTGAACTTGGCCGCTCGGTTGTTAACTAATGTAATTTCATTAAAATTATCTTACACCACCTACAACCTCTTCACTTGTGCCAACCTAGTGTGAAACAGAACATAGCGAAGCCAACCTAATGAGTCACTGTAGTGTACTGGTTGATTAGACTGATAGGATCTTTTTAGTTGATCATCGGACAAAATAACCAAACGACTACCTAGTAATGAGACTTGAGGTTGTTTTATGGCAACGTTTTTATGGGTAGAAATTCAACAATCAGAAAATTTAACTATAAGGGACCTCTTTTCAACAGTAAGGCAGACTAGACGCTCATGCAAGCGTCATTCAATTCCATCAGTCATGATTTATGGAATGACTACTAGTACTAATTCAAACATCATTTACTATATTAGACGATAGGAAATCCGTAAATCATGACTGTGGTAAAACTGAGATCAAAACATATCATCTAATGTCTGCCTAAGTAGGTACTTTTCCCAGCCACCTTAAAGATAGACTTTCGAAGCGAGCGTCTTTTGCGACAGTGTCCCCGCGACAGAGCGATATCTTGATGTTCTATGCAAATGTATGAACTTCTAGGGATCGTCATTCGTGCTCAACGACACTGACGCGGTGACAATGACGTCACAGTGTCGCTGTGACGTCATTGCCATTCTTTCGTTGTTGGTGACGTTATTGGCGCTGCGTTTGTGACCCTTGGCTCGAATATCTACCTTAGTAACTATAGCAGTCGTGGTCGAAATTCAGGATGCACACATGCTGGCTTTTGTGAAGTAACGGTGAAATCAAGTAAGCAAAGATGGCATTGTAACGAATTTCGACGACTATTCTATTGCAATAGGAACCTTCCCCCGTCATGTATTCTATCGTGGTATTGTGGTCCTGCAGCCCTAGCACGCGCGTCAGGTAACACACGACATAGAACAAATATGCGCTGTGATTGGCTGCTATGTCACACATCGTGCGACTTAGCTTGTTTCAACCAATCGCAGCCCCCCTAGCACAACGCTCCAAGAAATAAATGACAAGACATATAACGCGCTGCGATTTGTTGAAACTAGCTGAGTCGCACAAAGCGTGACATAACAGCCAATCAGAGCGCGTATTTGTCCTATGTCATGTATTTCTTGAGGCGCGTGCTAGGCCTGCAGTGCCTGTACTGTCTTGTCATTTATTTCTTGGGACGCTTTGTTAGGGGCCAGATGGTTCTAACATACATCTCGATACTCGATAGTTGTTGAAAGGACCGTTGAAAAAAAAAAGTACAAGTATAAATTGAATCAATATTTTTATTTTCATTGCCCATAATATACACAATGACAAAATATTACTTTTATTTCGTGAACGATAAGTTTCACATTGCAAATGTCTTTAGATGTAGGTATGTAGTTTAAAATTTCATAGCTGATTATACGAAGAATATATCATTAAGGTATCTTTTTAGAGTGTGCGCGCACTAGACATAGTACTATGTCTTTTTATATTGTAATATATACACGCACACTAATACATGCACACATTCATTTACACCAGTAAAATTAGTAAATTCACTGTTCCTACATTAAATTATAATATTTACAAATAAAACTTTAAAAGGAACGCTTTGCAAACATTCAACAAACATGAGATCGTCTTAACGTAAATTGATGGTATAAAATTAAAAAATTAATTAACCAAATGTATTATTACACGCCTACGGGCGAATATTTACAAAAAAAAAATAATCCATAATAATAATACGGTCAAAGAATAATAATTATGTTTGCCTACACAGATTTTATACGACTCCTTCGAATAAATAACAAATTGTTTTTTTTATACCTAAAAATACTTCTCTTTGATACATAATAAGTAATAATAATAAAACAATAAAAATAATTGCATTCAACAAAGCTACGATAGTAACAAATTCATTATGTTATAAATTAAACGTAAAAAGAAATGTACAGTATTTTTTTTTTACAAAGCTAAAAGAATCACTTTCGTTATTATCACTGAATGTTATAGTAAATGTTAAAAAAAAAATCGGAAAATACGAAGACGCTGCTACTGTGTACATCGTCACATACTAAAGCTAACATTGTAATGTGTCAATCTTACATTCAAACACATATTTACATCAGTTCAATCACACAATCAACTTGCTTACATACATTGATAACTTTATACAGGTGCCTGTATGTTTAAACCGATAATGTGAAGCTCTTTCTTTTCAATTTCAAAAAGTTGGTAAATTAATGAAGAAAGTTTATTTTTATATCAGCAAAAAACCGAGTTCGAAGTAGAACGATTGTAGAATAAAGTAGTCTCATTTTTTTTAATGAAACGCGCACAGACATTATAACTCAATATTGTTCACCGGGTTTAAAGGCGCGAATATAATCAAAGACAAGCTCGAGCTTACCTTTGTTATTTTACTCGACGTTTCGACACAGTTGCATGCGTCGTGCTCACGAGTGGACTGAGTAAAATAACTAAAGGTAAGCTCGAGCTTGTCTTTGATTATATTCGGGCCTATATACCCGGTGAACAATATTGAGTTATAAAGTAGTCTCTTTTGTTTTCAACTACATTTGACAGATTGATTTTTTAGAAAACCCCTCTTTGTAATAAAATATAACAACTTTTAAACACTGAGGTCTCTAGGATCACTGTTAATAAAATAAGACATTAGTGACAGATAACGGAACGGAAATCTGTCATAAAACACGTAATAGAAAAATCTCCATTGCAATACAACTTTATGGTCACTGGATTGATAGTAAGCATTAACATTATCGGTCAATTAATTAGTTCGATATAAACTTTTTGTTTAACCTTCATCTTGGGGCACTACAGGAGAGGTAACTACATACATTGTTAATTGTACAATACGAATTGTGCACGAGAAAAAAAAACCGAAGCTACATCACTATTTTGCAAAGGCATTTTAGGTGAAGTTACTTAAATCGAATTACAATTTTACTGATACCAATTTCATACACACCCTTAAGTTTATACCTTACAATTATCTGGTGTTATAATTCCTGGTCATAATTAACCCCCTTTTCAGGGGTACATAAAACTATCTTAGTAACTACTAATAGCAAATATTTATTGGTCATTCTCGAAGCATTGGGTATGAGCTGGCATGTTTTTCTGTCTGGGTTTGTGGATAGAAATGCACATGTGGGTGTCCCGTGAACATCGTAGCTTATCTCATTGCCCCGAGAATGACGTTTCTAAGCACTATATATAGAGTAGCACTAATTTAATTATTATGCTTTTGTTTCTTTTGCACTTTTAGTTAACAAACTGCGTGTAAACTCCTCGTCGGTAGTAAATCAACTACAAAATGGAGTTTAAAGTTACTTATGATTTATTTATTATTATTTTCATGTACGTGAGCGGGTACTTTTTCATAGCACGTCATTTAGTCATTATTTTCCTTGTTTATATTTTTTTTTTCATTACTTCGTTGAACATAATTCCCTTTCATACTCCCCTTATTC
>SJJU01000673.1:0-12643 GCA_012932125.1 Conopomorpha cramerella | reverse complement strand
TACAATTTCCATAATCGATCAGTTCAAACATTCACTTCTATGACGGTGCGTGGACACAATGACATGTAATTTTTTTGCTATATAACAGTTTTACAGGTTTATGGTGTTACATAAGAAGGTGGGTATAAAAATGCTTCGGTATTGATTATAGGATATGAAGGTAATATTTTATTTATGACTATATTTATCTGTAAATTATGCTCTGCGTCGTTTCGTATAGACTACGTGTTTTTCCCCTATTTTTGGTGATCATAGATAGGTACTTTGATCACACGGCGTTACTGGACCACGTATAGGCCCTGCAGCGCGCAGGTGTAGGCAGCCGTCGCAGATGACCAGATACACATTGGATTAAGACGTTGCAGAGTCATTCGAAGCGGACGTCCGTCAATGAACCCCACTTTATCAGGTTTTCACTACATCTGTCGGTCTAGATTTGATGTCTAAACTTGGACAGTGATATCACCACCAATCCCTACATGCTTCGAGGCGTACGGTCCATTTTCAGTTCAGGGTTACCACCTGTGTGTCCGTATCACAGCCAGAATTCATCCATCATGTACTGCCGATGACCACCGGAGGGCTTTCAGTCGTAAGACCCCGTGGTAATCCTGTAAAGTTACAGAGTTACGCTGGGCGGAGTTGGCTGTTGTATTAATAACAGATCTCCATTTGCAAATCAATGAACAAAACAAAACCACCCATATCAGCACTCGTCCAGGCTTCTCCCAAGGCGCGCCATGACTATAGGTCACCATCTTGTTGTGGGTGGACCACGCTGCGCTTTCCTATTCGTAGCATGCACTCTAGCCCCCTTACCAATAAACGCTTTGTAACTTATATTGGAGTTATTACAGCTGTACTGAAACCGTATTTGATATACAACTGACAACTTAAGCTGAGCTTGATCGGAATCGCGAAATAGATACACAGCCATACGAGTTTTCAGTCAGGATTCAGGATCAGTCCTCTGCGTGGTCTGCGTAGAAGGCGAGGGCACATAGCCGATACAGGTTTGACAGTCGTAGAGTGAACTTTTTGCATAGGACATTAGATTGGTCAGTCAGACTTTATCGGGCTAGAAGAGAGCTTCAAAGGATATGCATCCCACTTAAAACTAAAAAAACGTCAATTGAGTCTGTGTATAAGTTTTTGCAGGGATCAAAATTCTTTCTCTCTTTGACTTACGACTGAGAGAGCCGTGAATACTACGAATATTAGATATTGCATAGGTAGTACCTAACCTATTTGTTTACTTACCTACTTCAATTATACGACACGCGCGGGTTGGGCTAATTGCAAATCCTGTAAATCCCCCGACAGACAGTCTTATCTCAGTGTGTCGGTATCTAAGTACGTAACACTAACTCAAGAACTCTCAATAGGTAGTATGTATATACTAATAATAAAGTAAAGTCTGTGGTAGCAAACGGCGTAATTTCACATTAATTTCTGTTGAAAATAGTGAACTATACCTACTCGCACTTATTCACGTGGTATATTTCGCGCCATCTGGTGGCAATTTACTTGGTTTTTAATTATGATTGATTATCTAAACTACGTCTAAACAAAATATCGCTAAATCAAGTGGTGCTTACGAAAAAATCTCACGCCTTTTATTAGTCCCAATGCTGAATAAGCGAATTTCTACGGTTCACCAAGCGTGTTTAACCCAATGTAAGAGTGCCTACGGCCGTTACAGAATACACAGAGCTGTATTTTTAAGGTTTTTAACCATAGGTTTTAACTATATTTCCTTCACCGCTAGGTCATAGCGTGCGTGCCCACTGCCCTCCGATGCCTGCAGACCTTTATAAATAGCTCGATTGCCGAGACGTTAAAAAGACTTGACTGTACCAAAACATATATCCGAGCTCCATAATCGTTATTTAAATTGATCGTTGAACGAGCTGATTTTTTTGTCACGGTCAGGTTATTATTAGACCCTTGGATGCAGTGGTCCAGGTGACCAGGCACACTTGCGAGTTGTCTCCGTGGGATTTTTAGTGGGTTTCACATAATCACACCGTACCTAGTACCCATAACACATACTTAAAAAAGGTCATTTATTGTTACACGGGCAGTACCTAGTCTCTTCTTTTACTGATAAATATGTTCTCTCCAACAGACAATTCTGGGGTCATTACGGGCCCGCGGCCACGCGACGACTGAGCGCGGCCCGACGACAGGCTTCGCCGCCATGGTGGTGGCGCAGCGCGAGCCCGACGGCCGGTGGACGGCGCAGACCGACAGCCGCCGCAACGGCAGCGTTGACGGCTTTTAAAATATACCTACAAATTGTGATGTAACGTGTAGTTGTGTAAATAAAGTTGTTATTATTAAGTTGTTCGTGGTGGTTTTTCTGTTTTTTCCGTTCACGAATTATCTACATGAGGGTTTCTAAAAACTGAAAAGGAAGTTATTCACATCACGAGTTCACAGATGAAGCGTAAGAGGAGGTGGTATGTCAGAATTATAGCTCCCTGGATATCTCCAATAGGATATGGCACGACAGTGATCGGCAAGCTTCCGTCGTTTGGACTGCCTGCTGGTTTCTGCGCAAGGTTGGCTAATTTGCTGAGGGAACGATCGCTCCGAGTAGTCACTGATGGCTGCTCGTCCGGTCTAAGTAGTAATAAGCAATTAATGCTGAAGTACCTCAGGGTTCTGTTCTCTCTGCAACACTTCCTGATGCATATAAACGATCTGCTGAAACGCGGTATCTGTGGGTACACAGACGACAGCTCTGTTGTGGAGAGTTACACTTATGACGCGCGAGCCGCAAATCCGGGTACTCAGAGAGGCATTGGTTGAGCGTTTGAACCTGTCCCTTGTTGAAGTCGCAACTTGGGGCGAGGCCAATCTGGTCCCCTTCAGCCACGTTCGTAACCAAATCTTCGTAACCGGTTATGAACGTCGACTTTTTATCACTGTTTCGTAACCAGCTGCAAGCCAGTTACGAATATGGATTTTTTGTCCATTTTCATAACTGAAACCCCTTAGCCATGTTTGGTCTCCTGGTACTTACATATGTTATACCTAATGCCCAAACAAAAACAAAAACATGAATATCCCCAAGTAAATGTATAATTATTTTGCCACTTTGTAAAAAAATGTGTTACTTCTCCAACTTAAACGTAAACTTGCATATTATCTGCATCAACTTAAAACATAAACTTACATCTATATTAACTTAAAACATAAACGGGGCAATTATTTCTATACAGTTGCCGACACTTATTTCTTTTGCCTTTAATTTTTCCACAGCGTCATTAATTTCACTATCAATTAATAAATAGTTTTCATTTTTTCTTGTGGTCCTTGTGTTCCTGATTTCCTTTCTTTCACTAAAATGTCCAATACTTTAGCTATTGAGGGTCTATTCTGCCCAATAAAACGGTTTAATCGCGAGTGCCAACCTTCCAGGTGATTTGTATTTCTTAATTCTTCTCCTTGGCAACACCATTTTTTAATGAATTCAGTTTCCTTTAACCAGAATCGGTTAAAATATTTATTAAGCCGTGCTACCCTCTCAGTTCCTGGCGATTTTTCCATTATGTATCTGTAGCCGAAAGTAATATATTTCATAGGCAAACGAGCCAGACCAGCACATCGCGCAAACATGGCTAAAGGGTTTCAGTTATGAAAATGGACAAAAAATCCACATTCGTAACTGGCTTGTAGCTGGTTACGAAACAGTGATAAAATTTGTCCACGTTCATAACCGGTTACGAAGATTTGGTTACGAACGTGGCTGAAGGGGAAATATCTTCACCAAGTTAGGTATTTATAGTTTAGCTTACTTAGGTTTATGTAGGTATATTAGTAGTACAATTACTTATATTTTTTATGTAGGCAGCAAAATTTGTGAAAAAAACTTTCTTGAGAGTGTCTGAGGCTGTGCCGCTGTTTTTGTTGTAATATATTTATTGTAAATTGCCGAATTATTAACTCTCACATACCTTGAAACAGTGGTCTGCGAGACATTGTGGAGTGAGCTTTGGCCAACTACGAGCCCCCATGCAGAATAGTTCGTCTAGTATATGTAATAATATGAACTTAAAATTCAACGTTATTTTCAAGCTTGGAAAATTAAGCTTTAATAAGTTAATAAATACACAGAAGTATTGACCATTAACTCAATTTATTTAAGCATAAAAAATAACCAAATATTCCATCCATTAAACAAAAAAAAACCATATTGTAGGAGGGAAATATCTTCCTTAACCTACGCAAAATACTTCGTCAATCGCCGCCGCACGGCAATAGTTCGTCTACCACTTGGTCGTGTCTCCTTTAGCTTCAATGACGGCCTTGATCCTCAGAGGCATTGTTGCAACCAACATTCTTCTGGGGTCGTCGATTCCCAAACAGCCCTGATTTTTTCTTTTAAATCATTTTTGGACCTCACTGGAAAAATGCGGAGCTTTTTCTTCATTTTCCACCATAGGGTCTCGATAGGTGACAGATCCGAACTACTGGCTGCCACACCATTATAGGGATTTGATTTCGGCTAAACCAAGCCATAGTTGTTTTTGCAGTATGACAGGAAGCACCATCTTGTTGAAAAGTGTAGACACCCTGATGTTCCAAAGCTGGAATGGACGGACGGAGACTTGTCTCAATAATGTTTTGGTACTCTATTGCATTGACGGTACCTTCTATCAAGTGTAGGCGACCCAAACCTTGAGCTGACATGCATCCCCATATAATTACTGACCCGGGAAAGTTCACTTTCCTATTGATACAGTCACTATGAAATGCTTCGTCTTTGTTTCGCACTACTTTTTTTTGATGCATCACTCCATATGATTTCACGCCACTGGTCCGCAGTTCAATTTTCATGATCTTTAGCGAATCTGAGCCTTTTCTTTTTCTGCACAGACGTAAGTAAGGGTTTCTCTTTAGCACTGTACAAACCATAGCCCATTCGCTTCAAAGCCCTCTTGTAGGTATCAATGGATACGTTTTTATGAATCATTTCCCTCCATTTAACGGTAAGTTCTCCAGCAGGGGCTCGTCGATTTTTCTTGATAATCTTCTTTAAAACGTGACTATCTGCTTCACTTGTGATTCGACGACGCCCAGTTTTCTTCAAACATACGGTGCCATTTTTTCTAAAATGTGTGTTGATAGTCTGAAGTGAGGATCTTGGTAGTGACATATCCTTGGCAATATCATAAGCAGATTTGCCCTAATTGCTGCTATTTATTATTATCTTTCGTACTTCTTCTCCAATCGGATTTCCGCGAGGCATGTTGATTAAATACTAAATAAAGTCACACTATTCACAACTATTTATACTCTTTTTTGTCATCATGACATTAAACGACAGTTTCATTCCGTTCTGTACTTAAATTTTGAAGTATTTTTAAAAATACTGCTGCAAATAAGGTATAGAAGAACTTTTTTGCATCGATTAAGAACTAGACGAACTATTTTGCGTAAGCATCGGTAAATGAAATTGGCTCCCAAGCCTGTTTTAGTTTACGGATTTTATTCTTTAATAGTACAAAATGAAAGACCTTTAAGGGGACCTTATTACACAAAAAACAATAATTGGCTGAACCTTGGCAAGAAGAAAAAAGATTGTTTTTAAAAACTTTACTCTCTTGCTCAGTCATGTTGACTAGACGAACTATTTTGCATTGGGGCTCATATTTAGCGTCTGGTACGAGCCTGTAGATTCAGCTTCGGGGATAGTGAATGGGTCCGTTGCGAATCTGAGTTGTTTTCAAGCTCGTGTTTCGTGTTTTACTACGATGTCTTTTTACGATGATGTCCTTGTACATTATTGACCATCATTGTTTCTATGCTGTCTGCCACCTATATATTCGATAGTCAATCAATTATATTTAGTTATGTAATGCAGGCGAAAGTGGTACGTATTTGTATACCTAAAATTAAAATCACTAATGTAAATATATATACCTACGTTTATAATACCTAAAAAATGTCATTTTGGTCTATTAATTTTAGGTCTACGAATTCTAGAGACATGCTACATCGAGTGGCACGGAAGTGCCCCCGCTAAGTCCTAGAACTATGGACAAACATTTGTTTGTATACCAATCCGCGGTTACTGTCCTCTGATCTTGCAAGTGCTACCGTTGCATAATGGCCTGTTTTTCCAAAAAAACGAGGCAACCATTTTCTTACCCGTGCGTCGACTTTTCTTGACTTTTGTGGGTAAATCATCAAAAGGGAAGACCGATTCTACCGATTGGCTTTTCCTTTCAGGTTCAAAACAGTATACCCACGTTTCGTCACCTGTCACGATATTATAGACAGCCAATGATTGCCCTCCGTCATACGATCATTTGCGATCATTTCACGGCACCAATCCATGCGTAGTCGTTTTTGATCTTTTGTCAAATCGTGCGGTATCCATCGACTGCATAACTTCCTTACGTTCAGATGTGCATGTAAAATAGTTTGAACTTGACTCATTCCAATCCCTAATGAAGTCCGAATTTGCTCACAGGTAATTTTTTTTATCAGTCATAATTAATTGCCTCACAGTGTCTATGTTAGTGTCGGTAACCGCTGTTTTTGGCCGACCTTCACGAATGTCATTCTGGAGGTGTCTCCGTCCACGTCTGAACTCAGCAAACCACGCATACACAGAGCTACTAGACAGGGCTTCATCACCAAACGCTAGTTGAAGTCTCTGGCAACTCTTTTGTTGATTTAACCCACAGCGAAAATCATAAAAATGATTTTTTCGTTTCACGCGTAAATTCCATTGTAATGTCCGCAACATAATTTCAAAACAACACAAAAAACAAATTATAGTCATTGTTAGGGTCACAGGTCCACCGCAGAAATTAAAGATGAGACGTTGGTATCGAAAAGATATATTGAGACATTAGAGTAAAGGAATAAAATAGAAAGATAAAACTAAAAACCAAACACCAAGAAAAATAACACAACAGTGACAACTTATGTCAAATTCAAATATATACAAAAATAACGTGGGTATGGAAAATGAGCCTACAGCCAACATTCCCCACCCCAGTGCTGCTTCAGCACTCACCACTCACAGGGATTCGAGCGATCCGCGCCGCCGAACGCTTCAGCACGCCTGTTGCAGTGCGGACATCTACCATCCTAACGCGCTGGCCTTTTCCAGGGTAAATCTTTGTGGTAATCTGGTGACATCGATGGTTGCCTGTTCAAATCATGAATTAATTTCGTTACAATATACTCTGGGTTCCCAATTCGGAGGTTCAGTGCCTCCATGACTGCATCTGATGATGAAGCACTTATCAGCAGAGCAGATACTGCTTCCTTAGCAGGGCCACGCAAACATTTTCGTAGTCTCAGTAAATTTTCCTGAGTGCTATAACCACAGGTCTCAGTGGATTCCTCAAATGCCCTTTTAAACTGTAACCATTCGAGTGGGTCCCCTCCGAACTCAGGTAAATCTTTGGGCGTGCTCATGCGGCTAAGTAAGCGCGCGTTCGACTGTTCGGTCGTGTTACTGACTAGAGCGCTGATAGCGCTCGCAAGAGTCTGGACTATTTCCATTTCGTTACCGGATCCTGCATTCGCCGGCGCGCGCAGTTCGTCCTCAATTTTAACCTCTGGGTGTACTTGCTGCTCCTGCTCCCAGTTCTCCTGCTGGCTCCGCTCTAGCCACTCCTTTACATCTCTTTGTGTACTCACTTCAGTCTTATCTTCAACGTGTGATGGACTGTATTTATTTATTATTATTTATTAAACATTATTTTTACGCTGTATTGCGTTTCCTCACAATACCCAGGTACCCATCGCAAAAACATTGCACAATTAGATTTGCCTTCGACTCCCTCTTCTTTTCCTCTTCCTTGTTGCCCTTTGCGGAATATCAATTTTTCCGGGATAAATCTCTCGCTAACTATACGTCTGCAAAATTTCAAAGCAATCGGTTCAGTAGTTACGTTGTGAAAGCGGAACAAACAAACAAACTTACTTTCCCATTTATAATATTAGTAAGATTGACAATGCTGACTTCTGCTCTTCTTTTTCGATCGTCTAATCGACCAACTGCATCAGTCATAGACTTAGGACTGTCTGTTCACACAGCGCAATTGTTAAAATGCCAAGTTAACAAATCATGCAGACTAAAATATTGGAAAATAAATCACGCGATTATCCAACACAAAACGTGATTAAATTTGTAGAGTGTATTGGTCAGATTAGTTTCTCGGATATGTATGAGTCAACAGATGCGAATGAGGCATTTGAAATATTTCACAGTACATTTGTCTTATTTTACAATCTCTGTTTTCCAGAAATAATACAAAAGATACATAAAAAGTCAAGTGGTTATCAAAAGGCATAAATGCATCCAAAACCAAAGACAACTACTTAGGACATATAGGGTAAAACCAACTGACCGAAATAGAGACAGGTTAAAATGTTACACTAAAAGGTTAAGAAGAAGAATGGACAACATTTCATATTTTTAACCTACCCATGTTTTGGTTGTAAATTCAAAAAAAAATAAAATAATGATACCCATATTTTTTTATTTTTCAATTTAATAAAGTTTTCATTCATAAATGTATCTTTTAAGGTAGTAGTCTCTGTGACGTCATTTTACGCAATAATGCCCCTGTTACATGGAACGACACATCATCCATGATGGGGCGAATAGTAAAAAAAACGTAATGTAGTCAGTTTAAGATTGTTTATAGAGATATTTTACGTTAGTATCATTTCTTCGTCAACAAAATGTAAAAAGTTGTTTTACCCATACCTTCAAAGACTAAACTTTTAGATTTTTTTGTATAAAGAAAGAAATTTGGTCTAATGTATAAAGAACTTTATTATTGACAGCTAGTAAAAAAAAAACTCACGGTCGCCGGTCTGTCATTCGTGATCAACAAAGAAACAAACAAATATCCAGCCACTCCTTATTTGCACTTTCAACTATAATCCACGGAAAAACTAACATATCTTAGCTTCTGATTGTAAGCACAGACAGGATGAAAGTGTCGGATGGCTTTCAAGTTGCTGATAGCCGCGACTTGCCAAAAGTTGATTATTTGATGCTGCTTGAATACATGCAAAGTAATGACTGTTATAATGCAGCGGAATCTCGTGGTGCCAAATCTATGTTAGCATCGAGAGAGGCATACGTCGACACTGCAGTAGGTTTCGTCGAAGTAAAACGAGACCACGACTTTGAACAATAAATTGCCGCATTACGCCGGAACATAAAATAAAATCGAAATATGTACCAAGTATCTGCAATGATACATGAAAGTGAGGAGAAAATTATAAAGGTGGAGTGTCAAGATTGCGTTGCCGCAGCTGGAGGTTGCAAACATGCACTCTGTTTTGTGCAATATGGCTCATTAAGCGAACAGAAGAGCCATCATGTACATTGTGTGCTACTGGAAGAAACATAAGCTAGCGGGGACAGCGAACAATCAGGAGTTTGTATTGGCAAAAAATCTTGGAAAAATAAAGTACACAGCATCTAACAGTACACAAGTTTCAATGCAGCAGTTCTTGGTTGAATGCAAGAAGCGCAACATGTCCTCAGGAATGATTATTAATTATTCTCACTAATGTCAACCAAAGTTATCTGATCTTACAGTGTTTAATTTACTGTTAACTTTTGTGCGTGATAGTATGGATCACAGGTTTGAGGCATTGAAAGATTATGCAGTAATGAAGCTTACACTTGAAAAGATTCAAGAAGTATAAGAGTCTACAAAGAACCAGGTAGACAGTAAACTTTGGCATAGTATGCGCCAAGGCAGAATCACAAGTTCTAAAATATTTGAAGTAGCTCACTGCAAAACAGATGGAACACTGGTAAAAAATATTTTAGGAGAGTATAAAGTACCGGAAACAAAGGCAATGAAACGTGGGCAGTTGCTTGAGAAAGATGTCCTACAATAGTTGTCAAAGAATTTAAATGAAGAAGTCTGTAACTTTAGGGCTAATTTTAATAAGTCCTATTGTAGGTGTGTCATCAGATGGCTTATGTAAGTACTTTGTGGTAGAAATAAAATGCCCTATGAAGGAGAGCACCTTGAAAAAAGACGGCATTGTACAAGGTAGATCCAAGGCACAAATAATGCTGCAAATGCATGCCAATAATAAAAAAAGGATTATTCTGTGTTGCGGATTGTAACTATGAAATTAATAAACTCATGTCTACTGGATGGAATATGATGCAGAGTATATACAAGGTTTGCTGAAAACTGTTGAGGAATTTTGGAAACAATTTATTTTTAGTAAAATGATAAATAGTGTAAAATAAAAGGCTTTTTTTATGTTGTATGTATTTTTTTATTAATTTTTCACTACTGGGTTCTGTAAATTAATTAATTCACAAACTGTTATGACAATATTATCTGTATCTTGTATGAATATCCTAATCCTTCTAATAACTCGTTCTATATGAATCCTAAGACTGGCTATTACCTTACTTTGGATAGCTTGTTTTTTAGTCAAAGTTGTACCTTTTAAAACAGTTGGTGGTCTAAGAAGTTTTATCCCCTTTTTATTGAATAGTGTGTCAACATGTTTGAAGCCTCTGTCTGCTAACACAGTACTATTGGGAGGCACTACATCCAGAAACCCACTCATTTCTACTATTTTGGTATCAGAAGACCACCATATCCCACAGAAACAAATTTTTTACATCCATCGACGTATATTAATAAATAAAAAAAGCGTTGGTTTTGACAACGTTTCAACGAAAATATTAAAATATGTTTCCTAACTAATATCCCCTCATTTGAATTACGTTTTGAATCTTTGCATAGAGCAGGGAACAGATCCGTCCAAACACACAATTATCACTCCGCTTCATAAAAAGGACGAAAACACGGATATGTCTAAATATAGGCCCATTGCAAAAATACCAGTGATTCGAAAATATTTGAGATATTAATTTACCGAACTTTATATTCATACCTAGAGAAGTTTAATCTGATAGACCTCTTGAGTACCATCTTAGATAGTGTGGATGAAAGGAATCACATTTGCGCAATTTATTTAGATATGACTAAAGCTTTTGATGATGTAAATTTTAACACTACAAAAGAAACTAGAGTCACTAGGTATACGGGGTAGCGCTCTACATCTCATAAATTCGTATTTACGTAATACATACATACATACACTTCACGCCTGTCTCCCAGAGGGGTAGGCAGAGACTACAGATCTCCATTTGTCACGGTCTTGACATACCCCTTTCGCTTCATCTACATTCATACACTTTTCATACATGACCTTCGGTTTCGAGTACTTTTCACGCCACCTTCGGCCAGGACATCACCAATCTGGTCTGTATATGTCCTTCTGGGGCGACTTCTACGTAATAGAAAACAACAACCTGAAATAACGAGGTTATCAAAGGAGAATCTTACATGGGTATTCCCCAATGTAGCGTACTAGGTCCTTTATTGTTTTTAACCCTCTGTGACTGATGTGACCTTTTGTTCCCTATTCCGTTGACGTGGTAGTCTGGTAGTCACCTTCAATAGCGACCTATAGTTGGAGAAAAAAAAAATTGTACATTGAAGGGTTAATATATAGTTAAAATAACATAAATACATATGTTATAGTAAATAAAATACGTACATAATAATCAGTAAATACAAAACTTTGTCAAAAGTCTCGTTTTGACAATTAACAACTACTAGGTGGTACTTAATGAGTACTTACAAAAATATTTAACAAAATATGAGGATTTGCCTGCTTCCCTATAACGTATAACATAATATTATATATATAATTATTTTTTTAAGCAAATCACATGGTGAGATCGTAAGATATACAGCCTCAAAGTATCATATTTCTGTTTACAATTCTTACATAGTGGCTTCGAGCATCGCAGACATAAATCTTTACTACGATCACATACTTATACTAATGTTTAATTTTTTAGTATCTCTTAAGTGCAACGAAACATACAATTAACATTTAAGGTAGGTTTAACATACTTAGTATTACGAACATTATAGGTTTAGTACTGTCACAGTCTTATAAAATATAAAAAACATGAGATTTCTTCCGATTCTATAGGTAGCACATAAACTTCTGTAAATAAAAATTTCATCGTCTTCGAGTTCAAATGTCTCTGGTTCGAAATTAGGGTCATCACCACCATCATCCATATCGCTGAATTCGACTTCTGAGTCCTCATCCAACCACTCCAATATTTGATCATCTTTACTTTTAAATGTACCCATGACAGTTCGCTTTGATGTAGAAGGATGATCCATGTTATTAGACGAATCCATCTGAAAATTAAATAAAGTATAAAACGACGTACTAGGTAATAGGTATGTACAAGTACCTACCGTAGAAATTAGGTACCTAAATAGGTAGATAATAGGTTAACGCGAATTATTACGATTACAATAATACAGTCAATGCATTCGGCGATACACACATACAATGAGTAACGTATCTGACCTTACAAAATATAGTAAATACATTGCCACCAATTCATTGCTTAAGTAAAAGTAAATCAGAATTTATCAATTCATACTATTTTTTACTTTTTTCCTACTGTAATATACCATAACGGTGAGGTGTAGCTTGGGAGACACTATGGAATTATAACTATAAGGGTGACGTAGTAGTCTGCTAGAAACTTACCGTAACGGTGAGGTGGTAGACTGCTAGACAC
>SJJU01000672.1:4231-22979 GCA_012932125.1 Conopomorpha cramerella | reverse complement strand
ATGGATGTTTGTCCATCTTTCACGCAAAAATTACTTGAATGATTTTGATGAAACTTGGCAGCAATGTAGCTTATAAACTAGAATAACATATAGTATATTGGTAAAACAACGAATGCCTAATAGTAAAATAAAATTATAATATTTTCGTTGTGTGTATTTGTTAGTTATGGTACCCCAGTGGTACAAAGGAACTTTACTAGATGGAACCATGCTGTCCTAGATCATCTACTTTTAAAAACTTCTGGCGGTTCTATTTGATTATTACGTGGCGTATTTAACATGAGACACACCTCAGCCAGCTCAAAGTGGTGTTGGGTCCGAATATCCAATATAGCGGGTCTGCAAGACAAGGCTGACCACAATATTTTTCTAAGTTATGGATGTTGCAGTCCCTCATGACCTTGGCTACCTGGGTATCCTCTCCGGTCAAGTCATGGTTCTGACAATCCTATACTAGAGTACCCTTCTCCAGCCTGATGGTACATGGGAACTACATTATGCTGCTGCAATAAGCAACTGGGAGCCTTGTTTTATATACCTACTTAGATATTTACATTAATTGATGTAGTGTAAATGTGTCTATGGGGAGTGTAGGGTGTGGAATACCACACCTAATGTAACATGATAACTTATACATACACTTGTTGCTCCTCTGTAAGGATGTCTGGTTGTCTTTGATTCTCGAGAGAAACCCTCACTTCAAGCTCCTGATGGGCTTGTTCTTGTTCAGCTTGCTTTGTCCTGAAGTAAACATAATGTTATAAGTACCTACATATATGTATGTGTACATAAAAAAAACACAATTAACAGAATGTAATCTATACTTACTGCTGTTCTTTCTTGTCTTCTAGATCCTTTTGAATTGCAGTTATATATGGCTTAAATTGAGGACACAATCTGTAAGAATAATCAAAAACCCAATCTGAAAACACATATTTATATATATTGATTCTAACACAGCAAAGATAACTTAGTCACTTGGTGGTTTGTTTCTTAGTGCAACATATATTAATATTATAAAGCTGAAGAGTTTGTTTGTTTCGAATTGAAATAATATTTTTGTGTTGTGAGACCATTTATCAAGGAAGGCTTTAGGCTATCTAATACCACTCTGCAACTATTAGGAGCAAAGAAATAATAGAAAATGAGAAAATAACGGGGAAAATTATTCATCCTTGAGGGCTTTGTTGCGTGCGCTGCGAAAACGGTTCAAGATACCAAAAAAGATGTATGAAAGAATTATCTCTCTTGAAATGATTAAAAAAAAAATTCCACAACAGTATATGTCTATCTCTTAAGATTAAACTCATTAGAATAGTTTTAATGGTAATAAAATTTGGTCGTAATTAATGTATTATTCATATAATATATTAAAGAGGAAAGAATTGTATATAAAAGCTATTTGACGAAGGAGCAAAAAAAAAATGCCAGTAACACCACGCGCACAGCTAGTTCTAATATAAAATTTCTGCATTTTTAGCATTTTAAATACCTGCATTTATACTGGAAAACCAAGGGTTCCTACTTGAAAACTAGGCTTTTGGTAGATCCAGCAATATCCTTTCATTAAAATGTATGCAATTAGCTTTGTAATGCATAGCTTCTTCACTTTTATTTAAACAAACTCTTATTTTTCCCTAAATTGTACTCCCTAACTCAAACTCTTGAGATTGTCAACTCACCTGTCTAAGGTATGCACAAATCCTGCAATTGCTTGAACATGTGAGATGTCTCCAAGAGCAGCCCACGCAGCGCGGCGATCACGACCAATCACATCAAGCACTCCCAGAGGTGCTGCCTCGCTACTTGCCAATGGACCATGAGCAGCTTGTTGTGTATATGCCACCAATTTCAGACGGTCCTCATAAGTGAGATGCACTGCCTTGCCGTCCTTATCTGATAAAATAAACCCGCTCATAATATGTGGAAAATTATACTATAGATCACATCACTAAACCCACTTTTATAACAGCATAACACACACACACACAAAAACAGCCCTTTAGTGTGGAAATTAAACCTACACTGAATATTTACAGATGTATAACTATGTATGACTGTATGATTCCTGAATTCAAGCAATTGTGTGTCATGTATCTCAACAGCAAGTAAAACAAAACTCAACAGGTGACCCTATTGATTTTGTATAGAAAGAGTTCATTTATCTTTAAACAAGATGGCAATTGTGACCCCTTTATAATAAAACACTACATTGTACTGCAAATTGTGGTGAATGATACTTTTAGAATACCTGGAATCCTCTGCAATGATTGTTTATCTATACAATAAACTTATATCTAACCACAAACCAGGCTTACCTACACTATATTCAATTCACTTGAGAAATAGCTCTTGATTTCACACACAATCCTAAGGTAAGAGGTAAGTGCATAAACGATCGATAAATGCAACAGCGCATACGTATATATCAGTGTAAAGTACATGCATAGTGCCTAGGAGTAAACGGGGCGTGCGTGAAAATACAGGCGCGACTACTTCACTCACTACCAATCAGAAGTTGGCGAAATAACTGTACGTCAGGACCTACCTTTATAAAACGACAGTCCGTACTTGTAAACATCTTTCAGAGGAAGTCCCCATTTTCTTCCTTCACTGTCTAGTATGCCTTGGTCTGTTTCTAAGTTGACTTGCTCTGGTGTCACTTTGTCACCGCTCTCAGGAGATCCAAACATTTTGTAGTTGTTAACACTTTAAACCATACGAGTTCGGCACAATTTTATAATAGAGTAGGACAGCCAAATAATGTTGAACTTTAAAATTCTTTACACAGCAAGCAAATACACTGCCTCTCTGTTGTGTTCCAATTTGTGTTGTGTGTGTTGTCGTAGCGTAGATAGACCATAGATATCCTGAAATACCTACATCAAAGACCAATGAAATTGAACTGACAGAACTGACAGCACCTCTATCTATCTGATCTTGTCGTTGTGTTGTGTATGTCTATAGCCTACATGACAAGTTCACAATAATGTAGGAATAGTTCTTAGAAAAAAAAAACACGTATTAAGTAAATAAAAACCAGGGCTAATCATTTAACACTATCTAATAGTTAGATATTTTGCGATACAAAATATTACTACTAATATTTTGTGGACTGCACATTAAAGAATTTATCAAAGCTATAGATACCAACTCACCGATGTATTGCATACATTGACTTTATGTTCTTACGAAATTGAAATGACGATCTAGATTGATGACAAGTTTTTGACAAATGTTTGATTTTTGGCCAGAATAACATTGGTTCGAAGTTATTTTTTCCGTCTTTTCTATACAAAATTAGTTAAAAATGTTGCAAAGTTTAGTTCGATTTAATCTTAGCATAAAGGCATCAAGTAGGAAAATCTTAATACGCATACCTATTCAGAACCGTTGCGATTATTGTGGCTTTAGGTTATATTCGAGTAGAACTCCAGTTCTTCAAAACTATTACGAAAGAATTTCTGTCTTCAAATACCGAAGTTTTTGGTTTCAACAAAGATATTGTAGCTCACAGATAGAGGCAAGTAAGCGAGATAAAACTGCTGCATTGAACAGTAAAACTCTTGATAATAGTAAAACTTCGAAAAAGATTAATGTTAAATTAAAAACCTCCGAAATAAAGCGATTATTCAGTCTTGCCGAACCCGAAAAATGGTCATTGACAGGTATAACTAAGTATTTTTTTTTCTTTAATCTGTAATTATTTAGAAAATATCTATTTACTCTAATATATTGCAAAATTTTAGGTGCCATTGGATTTCTGATAATTTCTTCAAGTGTTACCATGGCCGTGCCATTTTCACTGGGAAAAGTTTTAGACATAATTTACAACAGCACAAATGACCTGTCAGCTGCTAGAGAAAAGTTGGATACACTTTGTCTGATGCTTTGTGGTGTATTTTTGATAGGAGGTCTGTGTAATTTTGGACGGGTGTATCTTATGTCTATATCTGGTAAGTGCACAGTTGATTGATGATAAATTATTGTATTATGTAAAGCACCTAATAATGTACTGCTCTGCACAGGACAAAGGATGACCCAGGCTTTAAGGAAGAAAGCATACAGTTCAATAATGCACCAGGAAGCTGCATGGTTTGGAAGAACATCTACTGGGGAGCTTGTTAATAGGTTATCTGCAGATACACAGCTTGTTGGCAGAAATTTGAGTCAAAATGTCAGCGATGGACTCCGTTCCTTGTTTATGGTTGGTGCAGGTACAGGGATGATGGTAAGCTGGATGAACTACTTACCAAATTAATTATTTTAAAACATTATAAGTTTTCAGAAAAAAAATCTGATGTTAATTTTTTCATTCAAGTATTCATCATTGTATTTCAGTTTTATATGTCACCATCACTGGCGCTTATAGGGTTGTGTGTTGTTCCACCTGTGTCCATACTAGCTGTTATGTATGGTAGATTTGTGAGAGGAATCACAAGACAGCTTCAAGATGGACTTGCAGAGACTAGTGAGGTAAAAATAACATTGTTAATTTACTTTTATTATTTTGTATTAATGATGGTGTAAAATGTTGCTACTGTTTGATTATAATAATTAATTTCTTTATTTTATCAGACAACTTACAGGTCCAAATGCTTACTATGCTACTATTAACTAAAGTTAGTATTAATATTTCCAAACTAACTACATTGTATGCAAAATTTGGGTACTATCTACTTGCAAACCCTGCTTAGTAGGGATGCACTCTTCTTTCGCCAGAATGTGTGTGAAAGAGTCCACCAGCGAAGTTGCAGCATCATGTATTTGCCTGCCCATAGTGTATTTGTAATAAAAAAGTTAAAAGAATTCTTGTTACCTACTATTTCATTATTTGATACCTACTTTTTTCTCTTACAGTTAGCTGAAGAAAAAATTTCTAATATTAAAACTGTCAAAACATTTAGCAAAGAAAATAGTGAAGTACAAGCATACAGTGAAAGAATTGAAAATTTGTTAAAACTTGCATACAAAGAGTCTTTGGCAGTTGGCAGCTTTTATGGTTTAGTAAGTATTTGTTATTTTTGTGTGATGCATGTATTTTGATTTGTGTAATTGAAACTTTGTTTTTATATTTCAGACAGGCCTATCAGGAAATGTCATAATAATATTAGTATTGTATTATGGAGGTGGCATGGTGGCCACAGAGCAATTGACAGTTGGAAACTTGACTTCATTCCTCTTGTATGCTGCATATGTTGGTATCAGTATAGGAGGTCTCAGTAGTTTCTACACAGAACTCAACAAGGGTTTGGGAGCAGCATCTAGGCTGTGGGAAATCATCGATAGAGTACCACAAATTCCTGTTTCAGGTAAACAAGTCTGTACTTATCTCAGCTTATTCTCTTAAAACAACATTAATCTTGTAACAGCAGTATAAGCTCAGTACTAAGTATTATACCTGAATTGGCTTTACAATTTTTTTAAACTGTTAGATAAAAGTTGATTGAGTAGCATACTGAGATACTTATTTCAATCTCAATGCTTCCGTTTTGGTATACTTGCTGCCCCGAATTATACCTACTTGTAAAATATTATGTTATTGATTTAACGCTTTTAGAGGTAGGGAGGTTCGTAAAAAATACCTTACATATAGTATATTAAATGACTTCATGATATATTTATGTCCCATAACAAGGTAACCCTTTAATAATCTATTGTGTCTTTATTAGGTGGCGTACGACCAAAAGACCGTCCACGCGGCGAGATTGTGATCGAGAACGTGAATTTCGATTACGAAGGTGCCCCGTTGATACGCGGGTTCAACCTCCATTTACAGCCTGGCAAGTCGGTGGCGCTGGTGGGGCGCTCGGGCTGTGGCAAGAGCACCATTGCCTCCCTGCTTCTGCGCCTATACGACCCAGTCGCTGGACGCATACTTCTCGACGGTGTTGATATACGAACATTGGATCCCACCTGGCTCCGAAGTCATATTGGATACGTCAGTCAGGTAAGTTTACGGTCAGTCCATTTCACAAATATATTAGAAACACCAGTTTCACTACGCTATGTTCGGATATTTAGTAACTCGACCCGTAGGTCGATTACGTAGATTACGTATTATTCTGAAGTTTCTTTGCCCAATAGGCAGGACATAGTGCGCTAGTTACATATAACTATACTGCAATTAGTGGTATTTAACCACATGTATATAATGTAAATTAATCAATGCTCACTTAAATTAAAGGTCAGATATTGTACCTACCTACTACAAGTATTCAAAGTCCACGCAAAATTCTGTTATCAAAATGATTCACTTTCTTTTTCGTATTTAATAACCTTGTCAATGACGAGTGTTAAGTATATTACCATTTTCGTAAAAATAGGTAATCCAGTTTTACAACTAAAATAAGCTAGATTAATTAGTAGGTACCTACTCAAAGTTCCGGTCTCGACGATGATATCTATACTTTGATAAGAACTGTACACTCGTAATACCTGTATTACTTAATAAATATGTACCTATTAGTAGTAGGTAGTTAGCAAAACAGTCATAAACTAGTTACGATTTCGTTAAAGAAATAGGCACTTACTTGAAGTTTACGTTATAGTATTAATTACTACTGGTCACGAAACATTTGAGGACCTACACGCTGTCGACTCGAAAAGAAGAAGAAGTATTAATTGATGTGTGAAGTACTTTATAGCACAATCTGTGTTCATTATTTCAGGAGCCGGTGCTTTTCAGTGGAACGATAAAAGAGAACATCCTCTATGGTGCTTTAGATGAACAAATTGAGCTCGAGAATAACGAAGAGGTAACCACAGACTGTTTTACTAAATTATGTATTACCTTTTTTTTTTCTTCAGTTAGTATTTTTTGTCTATTATTGTAGGAAAAATACCATTTGGTGAAAGTCTAAGCGCCTTCACTACAAGCACTCGGTTGCAGTTTACAATATTTACTTATGTTGGAGATTTCAAACAAAATCGGATGCTTATCATGGTGATAAATGTGTCTAATCTAGACCTAGGATAGAGTTTTGTATACTGTTTTTCCTGATCTGTTGTAATCATAGCTTTAGTAATTAAATACTCATATAATACCGCAAAAACGTAATCGTTAATATGTTAACCCACATTAATTATTTAAACTGCAAATTGTTGTCTTGTTATCAATTAGTCACAATAGAATTCAAAACGATATCTCAGACAGCATAGCGGCAACTTAACTTACCTGTATTATAATGAGTGAACAGTCAACAATTTATTTGAATCAAAGAATGTGTGTATACGATTGTTTATGTAATGTCGTCTCACGGCGTTATGGCATACAAACAGTGAAACTGGTTGCTCTTCTGGCGTGTGACTATATACTTTTACACCCAATTTAAAGTCAACCAAGTCATGTGATGAACACTATACCTCGTGTGTTCATAAGTTTTGAGACGAAATAAAAGTTGCATAACTTTTTTAATAATTTACTTATATTTCTAAAATTTTCCGTGCACATTAAATAGACACTTATCAACAATAAAATATAATTGCTTCTCGGACAAGGGCTCGCTTCAATGAGTCCAAGTTTGGGTGGGACTTTCGGCAGGCCCTGAGCTCTAATTCCGTCCATAAAGAATAATCAAGCGGGTTGAGGTCGGCACTGGAGGAGGGCCATTCGTCCGCCGCGATGAAGGCCGGAACATTTTCTCGCAACCAAGCTTGGGTGGATTTTGCCTTATGGGATGGCGCCGAGTCTTGCTGGAAAACCCAATCCTTATTGTGAAATAAAGTATGAGACAGGGGTTTCACGACAGACTCTAAGATGTCACTTTGGTAATTCTTGGCTTTCACCTTGACGCCTTTTTGGCAGAAATGGAGTGGAGTGACACCTTCGTACGAAACTCCCCACCATACCATCACACTGGCCGGATGATGAGACCGCGAGACATTCCGTGCTGAAGCTGGGACATCCTTGCTACTTTTGGCATACACTTTATTATTTTGTCGATTGAACTTTTCTTCGACAGTAAAGATTTTCTCATCGGTGAAGAGTATCTTCCTCGCATCGTGTCTCTTAAGCAGTATTGGACAACGTTCGCGTCGCAATTTACGAAGGCGATCGTTTAAAAAGTGAACTTTCCTACGGCTATACGCCTTTACCTTCAGATCATATTTCAGTATTCTGTTCACTGAAACGCGCGAAATATTAGTCTGCAGAGCGAGTTTCTTCTGAGTGCGACATGGATTTCGGCGAAGTCTCTCTCTGATGATTTTGATGTTCGCAGGCGTCCTCACAGAGCGTGGCCGACCACTTCTTTCACGATCTTGCAAAGAACTTGTCTCCTTGTATCGTTTAATAGTGTAATACACGAAGTTACGGCTCACTCCAAAAGTTTTCATCTCACGGAAAATCTCCATTGGTTTTTTTCCTACCTTATGTAGCGAAATAACGGTCGCACGTAATTCTTTAGTTCCCTCCATCGCGAGAAAATTAAAAGAAATGAATCTGTCAATCATAAAAATTAAAAGTTAACATTCCAAATTCAAAATTGGAAAAAGAAAAAATTATCAGCCAGTAACATTTTTTATTTTTTTTTTGAGTACAAAGTTTGTCTCAAAACTTATGAACACACGAGGTAGTATTTATAGTTATTACACATTCACGAAAGCAAGATATACTGACCCGCTAGCAAAGCGCTCCGAAAAGAAATTACAAGAAATATAAATATTTCGTTGAAACAAGATAATCATAGTATCGCGTTAAGCGTGACATAACATAGCAGTAATTCACGTAATTATCACATGTCTTTCTTGAAGCGCGTGCTAGGCTTACAGGCTACGGGTGTAGTTATCGAGAATTCTATAAGATTCACTAGTTAATAGGTCCTTATAGCGATGTATGTGTGTGTGCAGGAGCCAGTGTGGATGCGTGCGGCGCGCACCGCGCACCTCCAGGGCCTGGTGAAGACGAACCCCGAGGGTTGGCAGCGGCAGGTGGGCGCCCGTGGTCAGCACCTTAGCGGGGGGCAGAAACAACGCGTTGCAATCGCCAGAGCCATCGTCAAGGTAATAATAACACCGTAACCGACGCTGCCGAAAAATACACTTCACGCCTTTTAATCCCAAAGGGGGGGGGGGGCAAAAGCACTTGCTAAGCAAATTCCTACGGTTCACCAAGCGCATTTAACACACCGTGACAGGAGGTGAGCCCATCGCCGTTATAGAGTTCACTCACCTGATGGGGAGTATTGGCGTTGTGTTGCGTACACAGGCTCTGAAAAATAGTCCCATTGGTAGGTTAAATAGTTGCTTGAAATGATTTTCTGCAGGTGTTAATGCCACGGGACGAAAAAACGGCAATCTCCTGTTACAAACTCGATCTGCTGATTGTGCCCTTGTCGAATTTTTTACAGTAACAGGGTAGGTCTACAGAAACAGTAGACTTCAGTCTTAAAGGGTATTTCCGGAAAACCCTTTATAGAACACAAACAAGTGTACACCTATAAAAGTTTTAAAATGTAATGTAAATACTAACAACATTAACACTATTGCTATGTTTGGCAATGAATTTAACACTTATCTGTTGCAGCCACGGGCCAAGTTGAGCTTCGCTTTGAAACTTTTCACCAAATTGGAATAATAGCATACAGCAATCAAATACTTATATTTTTTAAGATTAGTTATGTACTTTAAATTTAACTCGCTGTTTCTCTATAAAATTACGACTAATATGCTCATTTTAAGCGAATAGTACTGGAACAATAAATCATATTGCAGCCAATTACCGATTCATATTATAAAAGAACTTACACACATCAGAAGTGTCTAGGGATCAAGTACAGTTTAGAAGATTGCAATCAAGAATATATTTTACAAAAACTGAATTCATTCATAATTTATTCAAATGTGGTGATAAGTCATTGATACAGGCATGGGGAATTAGGTAGGAGACCAATCCAGAAGATTAGATTTGATTTAAATAATTAGATTTTTTTAGAGCTAAAAATGTTCTTGATCCCTAGACACTTTTGATGTGAGTATTTTGGTATTAATAATATTTGGTAGAAAAACTGCCCATTCCATTTTACTGCGCTCAACTGCTGGCGGCTGTATTTGCGAACCGAAAAAACAACAACAAAGCACTTCAAATAAATAATAGCTAAAAATAAATACTACATAGTTATATGTAGTGACGGGTGTAAAGCTTTTGAAAAACCGACAGACGTTTCGGAAAACCACACGTTGCCATCGCGAGGATACTTTTTTGCAAGGAAATATATCTGAGTTATTGTCCTTCAAAGTTGCATGGGTTTAAGTTGAAAGCGCAATGGATATTGCGCTTTCAACTCGACGCCAGGTTACGTCTTCTGTCTTCTTCTTACTGCGATTACATTTTAAAACTTGATTCTCATCAATATTTTTAAGGATAAAATAACTCCTTAGGGTGTAGAATACGATGATTTGAGATCAGGCTGTGGTATTTTTACACCCGGTATTGTACTTCAATACAGTCAATCTTACTAATCTATACTAATATTATAAAGCTGAAGAGTTTGTTTGTTTGTTTGAACGCGCTAATCTCAGGAACTACTGGTTCGAATAGAAAAAATATTTTTGTGTTAAATAGTCCATTTATCGAGGAAGGCCTTAGGCTATATAACATCACGCTGCAACTATTAGGAGCGATTAAATAATGGAAAATGTGAAAAAACGGGGAAAATTATTTATCCTTGAGGGCTTCCGTTGCGTGCGCTGCGTATACGGTTCAAGATACCAAAAATATATGTATGAAAGAATTATTCCTCTTGAAATTATCTAAAAAATGTTTACGACAGTATATGCCTATTATTTAAGATTAACTCACTGGAACCGTTTTTATGGTAATCAAATTTGGCCGAAATTAATGCATTATTTGTTATCTTACTTCTTACTAATATTATAAATGGGAAAGTGAGTTTGTTTGTTCCGCTTTCACGCCGTAACTACTGAACCTTTATTTAATTTCTTTGCAGACGTATAGTTAGAAGTCCGGTTTAAATAATAGAGTACTTTTTATCCCGGAAATAAATTATATTCCCGGGGGAAAACAAAAATATTTCTTTATACCGCAATATAACCGAAATCCACGCGGGCGTAGCCGCGGGCGGAATGCTAGTAATATTATAAAGGGGAAAGAATTGTATGGATGAATGTTTGAAACGAATAAAAGCTTAAACGAAGAAAATTGCACTGGTATTTTCGAAAAGCATGCTGCTCCATGTCTTAGGGAATTAAGGATATAGACCTTTCTTTGATGAAACATGAGTATTGTTATCACTTTTACATGCAATTATTAATACTGATTTAGGTGGATATTGCTGTTAGAATAGACATGTGAACGTTTTATATACAATGAACGTTCTTAACATTAAACCATCAACAGTTAAAACTGAGACATCTAAACGAAATTGTAAAAGAGCACACAAGTTTAAATATATATCTCTATGATAACTGGCGTTATCCTTTTTTGTGTTTTGTTTTTAATTTTTTCATGTGTCAGTGACAACTCCTGAAGGTGTGAAGAGCATCAAATTGAGTATTGATACAACAACATCCTAACAGTGCTAACAGTTGGAGTAATAACGTAACGCTTTCAGCACATGTCCATTAATTAATAGGCAATAAAATTATCCCTAGATGTTTTACCAATATACTTTATATCCTATAATATGCTATTCTAGTTTATAAGCAATATTGTATCCAAGTTTCATCAAAATCAGTCCAGTAGTTTTTGCGTGAAAGAAGGACAAACATCCATCCATCCATACATCCAAACTTTCGCATTTATAATATTAGTGGGATTGGATGTATGTGTTTTGGCCATAAAATGTGAAATAAAGAAAACTTATTGAATTCTCCATTAAATTATTTTAGTAACTAGGTAGTTATAGTACATAGTACCTGTTTTATTATTTATTTGTATTTATCTTTGATCTCTAATGTCCGGTACGATTAGTTGACTATAGGCCGGTGTACGTCAAAAGGTAAGCCCCATTAAACCAACTAACTGTGTATAGGAGTTAAGACAGCTACTAACGTTCTGACCAAGACATATACTATACACCTCAGATTCCTGAAGAGTAGTTCCGCGGTGGAGCAAGCTCTTTGGAAGTACCACAGTGACTATTATTTTCTTTTAATTTCATACGTTTTATGTTTTTATGCAGGTAATATACAAGGTAGGGTCTGCTGCAAGTGGGTGGAAAACTTCAGTTATCCTAGTAGTGGTAGAAATCCAAAATCGATTTGAAAAAATATTGACGTTGCTTTCTTTTCAAAATCCTCTTCACTGACTTTTAGTTGACATCTCCATAACATCGCAACGTTAGTCAAACTTTAAACTCAATTTATTCCGAAACATCGTACTTTATATACTTATACACATATGTTTAATTATAAAGTAACTAGCTGTCCCGGCAAACATTTGTTTTGCCATATTAAGTTGCCTATGTACCCCGTTTATTGGGTGAAATACAACTGGTAGATGCATAAAAAAATAGATAGTAGCCGATTCTCAGACCTACTGAATACGCATATAAAATTTGGTAAAAATCGGTCAAGCCGTTTCGGAGGAGTATGGCAACGAAAACTGTGACACGAGAATTTTATATATTAGATTTACTACTGTACTGCAAAACTACTGAGCAACACACGAATTACCAACACGTATTTTGGAAGAATAAACTATAAAAAAATAGACTAGTAAGTCACCACAAACGTATAGAATTGAAATGCAGGATATCAAGTAAGAGTGTGACATTAATTACATAAATATGAACGTAGTCTGTCGAATAAACGTCATGGGACATTCCGCATTATCATAATATAAATGGCGGTATTAAGTAAAAATATACCATCGAATTGAGAAATTTCCCCCTTTTTTTAAATCGGTTAATAACAGTGTATCCTTTAAATTATGTATACATAGCCACATATCGAATTCATTTTAAACTATCACCAACATGTAAATGTGGTTGTCACGATCCACGGTTATGTTGTAGTAAATTTTGCGTCGACAATAAAACTATATATATATATTAGTTAGAAATCGGTCATGTGTCTCTACATAATGCATGTCGGTTTGTTAGCTGGTATTATAATATATCCTGAAATATTCCGTCTATGAAATAGAAGTTCAATCATTGGTACAAAAATTGCACACGTGGTATTTACCATTCGACACCTGATTGCATCTACTCAAATTTCTGTCCATCCTTTTTATAAATAGAAATCTGCATTATTTAATTCATGAATCTGAAGTCATTGTTCTCTTTCAACTGAATTTAATTGCTTATCATTAAGTAAATTAATAGGCATTTTGAACTTTGGACTTACAACACAATGCAATGAATGCAATTACCTCTTATTTATCCTGAACAAAGTGGTTACACAATAACATAATATGCATTGTTGTATAACTCTACAGAATGTCGAGTTTTGTATTTATCTACAACGTAATGTAACGTAGAAACCTTGTTAGACTCTTATCTTTTCATCTAGGTTTGTGTATCTTCAGTCGTATTATAGTGGGCCAAGACTGACGTCACATGATTCGAGACCACAGCTACATTCAGTATGGATAAAACCACAATTTAGATCACGAATCTTGCATGTCTATGTTACTGTTGCTTCTTGCTATAAGTACATGAAAACTTTTTGTTACAGAACCCGAAGATCTTGATACTAGACGAGGCGACGTCGGCATTGGATGCGCATTCCGAGTACCTGGTTGATAAGGCGCTGAAGGAGATCAGCCGCGAGCGCACCGTGCTGACTATCGCACACCGCCTGTCCACTATCCAGTCAGCTGATGAGGTGGCGGTGCTGGATAATGGAGCCGTCGCCGAGATTGGCACCTACGCTGACCTCGTCGCCAAGCCCGGTGGACTCTTCCGCGAACTAATCACGCACCAAACATTCGCCAAGACAGACAAGCGGCAAGCGCACAAGACATAATTCACATACAATCACATGGACCAGCAGTACAATACAGTCGTGGTGGATGGCTATCTTTGTACGTACGTTATTTTTAGGTGTAGAAAGTAAATCGACAAGTTTATTGTTTATGTAAACGAGACGAATGTGTTATTTATAATAAATAACTCGCTAAGTAGTTGTGTTAATAATACAATATAAATAATATCGTGTGTATATGTTGAGATTGTAATGGTAGATTTATCTTGTATGAGGTACCTATCAAATTAAACAAAAGTATGTACTATCAATAAGGAAATGAGTGAATTTAGACTTTATAAGATTTTCTGTCACTTATTTGAATATTACCATCCAGCGAGTTACCGTTTTGCAAGATTTCATCTTTTCCATTTTACTTCGGGCCCAATTAATGTTCTTATATGTATTGTTACTAGAACTCATCCACTGTTGCCCTTCAAGTTGTACATCGTAGCACCAATTGTCTGACTAAAAGTAGCCGGGGGTTGTCACGATTCCAAAGGTTCTTCTATCATCCCAACACTGATCGTGTAGCTATTATTTTGTGATAATCTTGTCATACCTACGCGTAGACTCTTAAGGACTGACTATTTGTCTATGCAAATTGAAAGTAGGTAGATACAAAATTATTTTATTATTGAGTTTTTCGCTCAAACTATTATTTATTTACAAATTGTATACAGCCACGTAGCATACGGGTAAAGGTTATTTATTTTATTTATTTATTTTGATGAATAAAATTTTATTTGTTAAACTGTATTTCATTGCACTGAGTGAGCGTACATTTAGCTAATTCCTAGAGGACAAAAAGTATTATTGTGGGTTAACGCACCTATGTGCAGTCCGGGCGCTAAATATTTATGAGTGTTGTAAACAAGAGCGGTAGTGGCGGCGCGGCGGAGGGCGGCCGGCGGCGTGGACTTTAGTCAGGCGGAGGAGCGCGACGTGGCCGCCGCCACCGCCGCCACCGCCGCCACCGCCGACGCTGACTGCACCGCATTCGCGTCGCGGCTCTTGCGGTCCACGCTCGCCGCTACACTACACCTAATAAACATGTCGCATCTTAAACTTTTGCGCGGGAAAGTAGCGCGCCTAATCTTGAATAACTTCGGCGCTTACTCCAACAGAACTTATCATTTTAAAACTGTTCAAAGACAACTTTTCAGAAGTCTTTCCACTCAAACAGCAACTCAAGCTGACTGCAATCAAATAAATTCAGTATGGGGAGAAGTGGAAGTCGGAAAAGAAACTTTGACTGAATATATCTTCAAGGATGTTGAACTGTGGGCAGATAAACCTTCAGTGGTAAGTTAAAATCAAATTAATTCATACACTCTTTTCTCGTAACGAATTTTATTGATAACACAAAACAGTAAAAAAACAATGTAATATAATTTTGCGAAATTGTTTCTTCCTTCTCTATAATTGTATTAGACAGTTTTTTTTAAATTCAGTTAATTAATAATTTTGTAAATTATGTAGTATAAGGAAAGTGTATGTATTACTAGCTCATAATATATCTCTCCACATTTTTTGCCAAAATCCCTTCCGTAGATTTTCCATTGAAGAAGTCGATAAAAACATAGAATGTTATGCATGCCTGCGATTTGCATTATTTTCAGTGTGTATGTTTAATCTTTCATTTGAAATGTTCAATACGACGAATCGTTTTTTTTATCAATTGATATTCGGTATGGCGGCGGAGAATGCATCGGAGTACAAAGTTCGCGGTTCGGGATGCGATGCATGTGGGCCGGACGGTAGCGATGCCACACTATAAATAGGGCCCGCCAAGGTTGAGGCCTCTCTGTCCTGCATCCCCTGGCGAGCTCTACGACTATCAACAAAGTATACTACGTGGATTTAAAAAAACAAACAAACAATTATTGTTAACAAGTTTTTTCATATTGTTTATTTTAGGCGATAACCACAATTATAAGATAAAGATGAGAAACTCAAGGCTGGTTCAAAGTCCACATCTCAAACTTTGCTTTTGTTTTGAAGAACGTCAGGGAATGAAATGATTTTTTTGGCCAACGAACACAGAGTCCAGGTAGTTGGTTGATGCTAACAATAATACTCGCGCCTACGCATTGCGTGTAACGAACATCGTTGAATATTCATCCCGTGGCCCGTGTTGACAAAAATTAAGTTCGATACTCGATGTTTCGTCACAAGAACTTTTCTTGCGCTTCATGATCTGGTTTGACCCAAATATAAATTGATCGTCACGCTTTACCGTAACTGTCTATCTCTGGTATGTTGCCACATTCGCTGAGTTTACATTTTTATCTATAGAGATCAAACGCCCTTCGGTCCAGTATTCGTGTACAAAAAGGCCATGCATGCTCATTATTTCATCTTTTCAATGACATAACGCAACGTACCATCATAAATAGTGCTACCGTAAATAGGTACGTAAGTTCAAAGTGCGATGTTACGCTGTGTGATATGATAACGTAGTTTTCTTTATGTATTATGATTTCGACTAATCACACATAATACAAGCTCTTGCGATAACCTTTCCCCAGTGATGGCTAGCATTAAAAGCGGAACAGAATAAGTAGTTGTGATGGGTATTGTCTACTTTTATATGCATTCCCATGTCTCCTTTGTCGATTGGCGAATTTTTCTAGACCAAATTTTATATAACATTGGCCCACAGGGTTCCATAGCACAGGACCGAGGCGTCTCTTCCACTGATTAATTGATGATGCTTGATGGCTTTTATAAAAAATAAAATTCAACTGATTTAAAAGCAAAATTTGTTAACCACCTAATCTAATGTAAGGTACAAAGTCCGTATCTGAACAGATTCGTCACGGCTCGGAATATACTCGTAATATCAAGGTGTTTTAACGTTACATATTAGTGTTAGTGTTATATCATTGCTTCACGTTGAATTTACCATATTATGTCTGATTTTAACTATGAAAAAATATATCTACATACGGGTGCTGGTCTCCATACGAGAGCGTACCTACCTATCTATTGGTATCGCAGAAACTACTATTTACTACTAAATAGAAATGTGTTGTACATATAAATAAAGCTGGCGTCGCCGTTCGGAACTACACTTACACATTTGGTAGATTTAGGTTCACTGGCTCTCAGGTAAAGTAACCAAGCTGATGAAATAATTAAGACAATTGATACTTCCGGGATTATGTTACTTGTATAATAGATAATCCTCTTATTATATGAATCCTAAGGGTGTCATTTTCTTCAAACCCTCACACAAAGGAAACAGCATAAGTTTGGAAATTCGGGTCACAAATTATATAGAAGATACTGTTGGGACAACACAATAGCGTTTTGTTAAAATAACTAAAGGATGGTCCGTTGTCATGCGGTGTTACAAACTCGGTCTTCAGCTTTAACGTTGAAAAGGTTTGAAAGAAAAGAAGCAAAAAGGTTAATTCCGAATCTATCTACGATAGGTATCATGATATTTAACAATATTTTGCTCATTAAATAACATAGCTGCACCATAAATGGGACCCATATTGGGCACAATATTTTGCTCATTAAATAACATAGCTGCACCATAAATGGGACCCATATTGGGCAGACTTCTGTGCCGCATGTCTAGTGTCCACATTAGTCAATACAAACATATTGTTTTCGCTTCTGTGTATGAGGTGGTTTGAAAAAATCTCGCATTCCTGATGAATTTCATTGGACCTTAGTCCTCATGCGTTGATCTAACCTCATACCGTGTGACAACAACTAAACGACTAAAGAAAAGGCGCCTAAGAGCTGAATAAGTTAACGACTGACAAGTCTACGCAATGCCAATGGTTCTGATAGGTACGATAGTCGTGAGAAAATGCAGTAGAATAATATTTTAAAATTAGTTTCCAGTATAAATATCTAACAGTTTTAACTTTTTTTCTGGCTTATGAACTATTATATAATAGGTACAACAAAAGTTTCGTTGAAATTTATTTTCTAGATCATTTTTTAATGAAACGCGCACAGACATTATAACTCAATATTGTTCACCGGGTCACTCGTGATCACGACGCATGCAACTGCATCGAAACGTCGAGTAAAATAACAAAGGTAAGCTCGAGCTTGTCTGTGATTATATTCGCGCCTATATACCCGGTGAACAATATTGAGTTTTAATTTTCTAGGTTGGTAAACATAAACTACAATCGAATATAATAACTTAATATTTTCGTTAAAATCATTCGCAACTTTTTTACACGATTTTGTTGTTATAGCGACCTATACAATGATTACTAATATTTACGATTAATAAAGCAAGAGTGCGATGTAAATTTCAGACATGCGGCGTGTCGGGGCGGTCGTACGACTACGGCATGATGCGCATGCTTGTGGAGCGGTGCGCGTGCGCGCTGCTCACGGCGATGAGGCTGTCGCCAGGCGACACGCTGGGTCTGATCCTTCCCAACCTGCCGGAGTTTGCGGTGCTCATTCACGGGGCCATGCACGCCGGCCTCGTTGTTACCTTCGCCAACCCACTCTATACTGCAGGTGACTACTTTTTTTTATACATAGATATTTATGCACATAATTCCAGATTCAGAAAAACTCTCTAATGGAGCTTTTTTCAGCAGGTATCGAATTGTCAATGTCCCAGAACGAAAACAAAAATCGCGTCTCCGCATACAAACTAGATCAACTGATTGTGCTTCTTTTTCCGTTCTAAAATGCTCTCAGTAGGGTCTACAGAAACGTACACTTTGCCTTAAAATTATATTTACGAATCACCTTGTAAACACTCGTCTGTTTTCCCCAGGGATAAGCAAAGATAATAGATATTCCCTTGCTACGCTCATGACCCTCACTC
>SJJU01000671.1:0-67832 GCA_012932125.1 Conopomorpha cramerella | reverse complement strand
GTATAACATCCCTAACTTTAACAGGTTCGTTCCCGAGGACTATATCAAGTGCCTGGTGGAGTACAAGCCGACGGTGTTGTTCGTAGTGCCGTCGTTGCTAACGTTCCTTGTGACGCACCCAGCGGTCAAGAAGGAGCACCTCGACTCCGTGGAGACCATCATGGTAGCGGCCGCTCCAACCTCCGACAGTGTTCTTGAAAAGTTCCTAATTAAATGCGAAAAGACCAAGGAAGATGTCCGGTTGCTGCAAGGTATAAATTATTTTAAAACTAGTGTAATTAAAATTAGTGTAAAGTACAAAATTAAGATTCGTCATAGATGAGCCGATCTGTTAAGGGTGGAGAAAGACTATAATAACGCTTAATTGAGTCCTCGTCGTACGGCGAAGCGTAGTTTGCTGGAAATATTTATCATAGTCTATATTTTTATTATAATCGATATTAACATTTCAAATAAGATATCGGATGAAATAGAACTTTATATAAAGAAATACACTTCACGCCTTTAATCCCAAAGCGGGGTAGGCAGAGGCACTTGCTAAAGCAAATACCCACGGTTCACCAAGCGTATTTAACCCAACGTGACAGGGGGTGAGCCCATCGCCGTTATAGGGTTCACACCTTGTGGTGTGCGGGTTTCATCACGATGTTGTCCTTCACGGTACGAGCGTTGCGTTGCGTACATAGGCTCTGAAAAAGAGTCCCATTGGTACACGTCCAGTAGCCGGACTCGAACCCGGGACCTCCCGATTACAAGTCAAGGATCCGACCAACTGGACCACAGACGCTTTATATAAAGTTCTATTTTATCCGATATCTTATCAAGCACTCAATGGGTTGTTCTGATGTTTACCATTGGACCGATCGGATGAAAGGTCAGTCGATCCTGTTCGACTTTTATCCATTCACTCAAATAATCTTATCTTACTGAACCGATTAATCGGATGAACGGGAAAAACCATTGATTATGAAATACTTGCGTTGTACTTCGGGATTGGTGTTTATGCAAGTAAAATGTTAAGACAAGTGTCCTGCCAGGCTACGGCATGACGGAGAGCTCGCCGGTGACGCTGATGACGCCGTACGTGTACCCGCACAGCAAGGTGGGCTCGGTGGGGCAGCTGCTGCCGGGCACGCAGGCGCGCATCATCTCCCTCGTCAACGGCGAGTCGCTCGGACCGCACAAGTCCGGCGAACTGCTGCTTAGGGGCCCACAGGTAATATACCTACTCTTTATTTGCGTCAAGAACAATTCACTGCGGTTTCGTTTCAAAAATGTAATTGTAATAACCAGAGAAGGACAGAATAATCACTGACCGTCGTATTCATAAAAAAATTAAATCATTGACTAACTGGTTGACGTATATCAACTTAGATTGGTTTGTCTGCATTTGGTGTACATTTGACCAGTTTATGACTAACAGGCCTATACTGCAACAGTGCACTGAAGGTTATTCTAACTTTATGAATACTACGGTGAGGTATTTTCCATTAAAAAAAAAAAAATTTCAATCAGTGTCTGTGTCTCGTGTTAATGCTTTTTCTGTGGCATTTGTACAAGTTTATGTTTTATAGCGCAGTTAAGGCGTCCACGAGTATTTTGTTCGATAGCTCAAACATAGAGGAGTTAATTACCTCAAATTCTTGTACTAAGATTTACGATGTAGAATGTATTTTAAGGTTCCCAAGGAAACATTCCAATAATATAATACAATAGTAGGTATAAAAGAAACAATAGGATTTGTAAATTCGAACTACCTATTATATTTTATAGTAATGGGATGTGCCCCCTAAAGGGGTAAACTGTTAGTTCAAAGTTATTATAATTAAAAAAGAATTAGGAGGATTATACTGTCAATATTTCCGATTTCAAAGCGTTGTGGCAACAATAATTACTTTGTTTTACGGCGCGTTTAAATTTTCAGATAATGAAAGGCTACTGGAAAAACGAGAAAGCCACGAAAGAAACTGTGGACAGCGAAGGGTGGCTGCACACTGGCGACGTGGCCTACTACGACGACGACCAATACTTCTACATAGTCGACCGCACAAAGGAACTCATCAAAGTCAAAGGAAACCAGGTTAAATTCATTTAAATTTAAATCATTTTTAAGATACAACTTGTAAGTTATTTGTTTTATTGCACCCAAGAAGTTAATGTTCTTCATGTCCGAATAATATCGTCGGAACCTTCGTAGTGCAAAATATCCACAAATGCTACATACTTTCAATTGAGACTAGAATATATAATAATTAGTAGTATCTAATTAACTACATACATACAGCCGTAATACTGTATTATACTACTATTTATGTTAGGTATGTTGCCGACTGCGATCACACTAAATCCTTAATTATCTAATTCACTCCCTTTAGTAGGTAGATCCATTTAAAATCATGAACCCTGAGAGCTACGTTTTGAACACGATGTGTTTGTTACTCATAGGTGTCGCCGACTGAAGTGGAAAGTGTAATAATGGAGATGCCGGGCGTGGCGGACGTGGCGGTGGTGGGCGTGGCGCACGAGCTCTCCGGCGAGGTGCCGCGCGCCTTCGTCGTGCTCAAGCCCGGTCACCAGCTGACCGCCGCCGAAGTCGCCTCGGCTGTAGCCAACAAACTCGTCCGCTACAAACACCTCGACGGCGGCGTAGTATTCACCAAAAGCATACCTAGAAACGTAGCCGGTAAAATAATGCGCAATGAACTCAAAGTATTGGGCCACAAACCTGCGGCCTAAACCTAGGTAGATACTTAATTAATAGGCACATGTGTGACTGTTAGTGTGCTAGCGAACGTTTTGAACTTATTTATTAGATAAGTTAAAGTAGCCATCTGAGCTACAATTTGCAAATAATGTAAATATTATGTATTATTAATTTAGTGTAGTGTGTAAATGTTGAATTGTTGTACCAATAAAGTTACATTATTTTTACATTTTGTCTTTGATTCCTAGCCAAAACCGTCATGGCCTTTCATAAGAACATGCAAGTGGTTTATTAAGTGGTGTACCTAATACTTACTATTAATACTAGAATGCGTACAATACCATGAATAATATCTCATGAACTGTGATTGACAGTTGAAATATTTACAGATGTATCGTACGTAGGGAGGTTCAAAAGTTCTTGGAGTGGAAAGTAAGAAAGGGGATTAGGATCTTTTTCTCGTTAGTATGTAGTCCATTGTGTATGTAACCAAGAATAATATATCATCTAAATTTCTACCCCCTATTATCATCAGTTACGGAGTAATGGACACTAAATAAGTAATTCTGGAAACAATGTGCAACTATGGAGCAAAGTGAGCATCGGGCTGTCATTAAGTTTCTTACTAAACAAACAACATTTCAATAACACTTTCAGGATATTGCACGACCATCTTGGTATGACAAAAGTGCACTTTAAATAAAGCTGAGAGTTGATGCGTCTAAGCACTTTTTGGAGCTCTGTGGCGAAAGTCCCGGTCATGCTTTGGACCGAAACATAAGTCAAGTGGCGTAAAAAGTTGCACCGCCCCATGAGAAGTATAAGGTGTCAGAACTATCAGAAACGGTGGGGAAGTTGATGGCTACGATTTTCTGGGATACCCAAGGAATTTTGTTAATCGATTACAAAGCAAAAGGCGCCAACATAACGCTTAACCCCTGCAACAGCTAAAGGAGGCCATTAAAGAAGCAAGAAGAGGAAAATGGTTAGGAGTAGTACAGCTTCTGAAAGACAATGCCCCCGTTCACAAGAGCGATGCTGCGATGGATGCATTACACAGATGCGGTTTCGAGACATTAGTTCATCCACCCTTGCGCCCAGTGATTATTTTTTATTTCCTAAAATTAATAAAGACCTCAGGGGAAGGACATTTTCGGACGACGAAGACCTTAAGGAAACAGTTTTAGCCCATTTTAACGGCAAAGAAAAAAGTATTTTTTTTACGGTAGCTTGTGTATACTAGCTAATCACCAGATCAAAAAAGTGTATGGAACTAAAAGGGGGACTACGTCGCTACGTTGAGAAGGCTACGGAATATAATGACTTTTTTTAAACATTTTTTTTATTTCCTTTCCGTGTTTTTTTAACCTTTCCTCTCATGTTGCCGTTACATCAAATACAAAACTGTGTCTGTGTCATATATTGGCCAGGTACCTACTGTATTGTACTAACATCAGCTTCCGGTTTAGACTCTAGTCAGTAATCAATGCCGCCATGCATGAGGCATATTTGTTATGTCCGTCTGGGTGTTTTATTTAGGTGTATATGTATTATAGGTATGTATTTATGAAGACCACATCGCTGCTTAACATCAGGCAGGATGGTGGTCAAACGCTTGTTCATAGTGATAAAAAAATGTACCTATTATATAAAACTCAATTCCTGACTGATTAATACATCAATAACCAACCCAAACCCTTGAACCTAGAAATATTTTGCTGTTCTTTTTATGTTTAAATAAATAAATAAAATAAATACACTTCACGCCTTTAATCCCAAAGAGGGGTAGGCAGAGGCACTTGCTAAAGCGAGTTACGAGCGAGCGTATTTAACCCAACGTGACAGGGGGTGAGCCCATCGCCGTTATAGGGTTCACACACCTTGTGGTGTGCGGGTTTCATCACGATGTTGTCCTTCACCGTACGAGCGTTTGCGTTGCGTACATAGGCTCTGAAAAAGAGTCCCATTGGTACACGTCCAGTAGTCGGACTCGAACCCGGGACCTTCCGGTTACAAGTCAAGTATCCGACCAACTGGACCACAGACGCTTATGTTTACTTGAGATAAAAAAGGATTTTTCAATACTTATATCCCTATAGCTATCCCCTAAGGAGGTAAAAAGGAGGGTAGAAGTTTAGGTATGAGAAAATAATGTTAATTTTGTAGTGTAGTTCCTAAAACTAGATCTATTTTTGAATAGAGGTTACGACTGAGAATGCTCGAATGAAATCGCGGGGCGTCCACTAGTGGAAGCTATGAGTGTAAGTAGGTATATCAGTCTTTGGCACCCATATTAGTATTCTAGTTAGCGGTGACGGAGTTGGTTAATGACTGTGATGTAATGACTTAGTGAGTTGGTCATTTTCCCTGATACGTCATTTTCCCTTATTCGTCAATTTCATGAAAATCTTTAAGACGTCATTTTCCCGAATTCGTCATTTATTGTTGTATGTAGGTACAGTCGACTTAGTTAATAATTTGTTACAATATGTTTGGCTACTTGAAGGCAGGTATAAGTCATTAGGTATATCTAATGCAGATAATCCAGATCATTGTGTAAACCTAATCTGTGTTGTAAAATATTTATTATTATTATTATTTATTACCTAAAGTGTAAACCATACGTCCATATTTAATTACAGAAGTTCGGTACTTACCTGTTTTTTATATAATTAGCATAATAGTATTACGGTAATTATTAGATTCATGTGTTATTATTAATTAAGATACAAATATCGGTACCGCACGGCCAGGTTGCCTGGAAGACACCGCCTTTCTGAGATTAGCGTAGGTAAATAGACAGACTTGTACTTAGCTGTATGTGTTGATTTAAGAAAAGGCGGAAAACCTTGTTACATTTCATATTTACAAATAAATTGTTTACTCACTACCCAATTGTTCTGTTATCAGTATTTATCAACCGCGGCCTCCTCTGAATGGGTACTACTTACTATTAATTTATCGTTCGCATTATTTTCACTTGATTTTGATTGTACATACAACAAATGTCGAATTCGGGAAAATCACGAATTAGGGAAAATTACGTCTCAAAGATTTTCATGAAATTGACGAATAAGGGAAAATGACGTATCAGGGAAAATGACCAGTCATTAACCAACTCGGGTGACGGTGGGGTGGGACATTTTCCTCTTTTTCTCCGTTTTTGAAAGGTCAACAGACAAACTCATTAGACGTGTAGTTCAGGTTCTGTTAAGATCTCCTGAATAATTGAGTTGTTGCTTTTTTGATCTAATAAACATTAGGCCTAATTAACATTTGGCCTGTAAACTCATTCAAGTGCTGATCTAATGCATGTTAAACTATTGAGCTTTTGATCTTACAAATCCCCCGCCGGACATCCTATGGTTTCGTATACACCCACCATATCCCCAGGGGCAGTGTGTGACCGGGACAAATACCGTCCCCTTTTTCTCTTGAAGGCCGAAATGTATATAGAAAAGCAGTGAAAAAATGTATGTGTTTATGCCTACTGGGATTAAAGACTACAGAGATAACCTGCTTTAAGTATTAGAAATAATAAAAAAAAATAAAAAATACACTTCACGCCTTTAATCCCAAAGAGGGGTAGGCAGAGGCACTTGCTAAAGCAAGATCCCACGGTTCACCAAGCGTATTTAAACCCAACGTGACAGGGGGTGAGCCCATCGCCGTTATAGGGTTCACACACCTTGCGGTGTGCGGGTTTCATCACGATTTTGTCCTTCACCGTACGAGCGTTGCGTTGCGTACATAGGCTCTGAAAAAGAGTCCCATTGGTACACGTCCAGTAGCCGGACTCGAACCCGGGACCTCCCGGTTACAAGTCAAGTGTCCGACCAACTGGACCGCAGACGCTCTTCTTATTTGAAATAATTAGTCAATTTAATTTGCATATTAAAACAATCAGGTTATATTTCAAACTGTATTTAATGAGACATTGAAACAAAATCACAGTAACAGTGTCGACAATTACTACAATAAAGACAAATACATCTTGATCTAATACTCATGTTGTTACATTGATTTTGACCATAAGGTAAACCCTAATCAAATTTAATATATTGTGAGACATATTTGCGTCAAATCTTTGACATTAAATAGTTCCAAATTCAAGAGTAGAAAAAACCAGTGTAATGTCCAAAGTAGTAAACAGCAATTACAATAAAACTTCTTCCAGGATTATAAGTTGTGTCAAATATAATTTTCATTTCACTTAGAGATGTGTACAAATTAATTTTATAATCCTTATTTCTAGTAATCATTAACATTTACTGACAATGATTTTCTGAGTGTTTATCAACCAGTATAAGATTGGATCAAACATTTCATGTCACTGTTTGATGAATATAATTGGTCTAAATACTTTTCTACTTTTCATTGCTGATTTCTTTGTCCTGTAACAGCAACCATCAAGTAAAACAAACAACAAACAAAGGGCCTTGTGTCTATTTTACTGCCTGACAATGAGCTAGCTTATCATCTGGAATAGTAAGGTGATAATAAAAAACTAACTCAGAAGTGTAACAATTGAAAGGATTGGACTTATGAGACTTGGCCTCTAATTTTTTCTACAAATAAACCAAAGGGTTGATCAATGTCCAAACTTAGTCAAGTATTTTAAGTAAATGTGTCTGGCATAGTCATAGCAAACAAGATTAGTCAATTATCAAACTAAACTCATAGTTACAATTAAAGTCCTTTGTCAAAATAAGTTCATTAAAAATCAGCAGAAATAAAAAGGAAATTCACATTATTCTTTGTTTTCCTTGCTTTGCTCAGAATCAGCAGATTCCATTTTAGTTTCAGGTGCTACAGATTCTTCAGAAACTGTTGTATCAGATTCCTTGCCATCATCTGCAATTTCTAAGTTGTCTGCAGGTTGAGCACTAACTTCTTGATTTTCTTGTGGAATTTCTGAATTAACATCTTTAATGGAGTACTCTTCAGTTTTGGGTTTTTCTGCACATGCTTCTGGTAAAGGATCATTATTTTTATCCACTTTTTTCTCTTCTTCTTCTTCTTCTTCCACAGCAGTCATAGTATCAATATCTTCTTTTTTTGTGGTATTTTCTTTCTCTACAGTCTCAGTATTTTCCTCGGAAGTACTGGATGAACTCTTTTCACTGTTTGAATTCTCTCCATCAGTTACTTGGTTTATTTCAGATGTTGATTCATCTGAATCAACAAGGTCAGATTTCGTAGAACTGCAACTGTTTTCATCAGTAGAAACAGGGGACACTGATTGGTCATCTTCTGATATAGGATTGTCATCAATTTTTATTTTACTCTCTAACTCTTTTGATTGACTGGCTTGCTCAGCAGAATTCTCAATTACTTTACTTTCTGTCATTTCAGAATCATCAACTACATTCACTGGTGTCATAAAAGATTGATTTGGGCTTCTAGTACCTGTGTCTACAGGGACATCTGTGTCCATAATATTTTGTTCTTCCTTAGTTTCTGATAATGTATCTGAACTTTCCATATCTTTCAATGGTTTTATTTTCTCAGAAGATGATGGTTGTGGGGCCTGTTGTGTGGAGTCCTTTATATCAGAATTATCATTGGGAGTCTCAGATTCAATAGTCTGCTTCTCTGGATTTGTGGTTTCACTTTCAGCTGCTTTTTTGTTTGATTCATCATCTTTAGAAGAAAGCTTATCTGTTGGGGGCTGGCTTTCAATATCAACTGTTATTTGACTATCAGAAGAGCCAGGTTGTGGTTCTAAGCAGATTTTTTTATGTGCATTACTCTCCTTACATGACATATCTTCCATTTCCACATCAACACTATAATCTGAATTGTTATCAGACCCATTCACAAGAGGCTCCCCGGTCTCCCCATTTTCAGCATCATGATGATGTTGTGGTCCAGGTTCTCGAGTACTTACAACCAAGATGTTTTTCTCAACAGCTCTCATAAACTTATCTATGCGGTTATACTGTTTACGAGGGTATATGAGTAACTCACATATTCTCTGGATAGTAAAAGGAGCTGACGAGAAAAAATCTAGTCGCTCCAGGAGACAATTTTTCATAACATCATAATTGAATGGATCTACATTGGGACATGGAGGAATATCAATTCCGGGCGACGTCTCATAAAAATCTGTTATAACATTCATTAGTTTTTCTTTGAACAGATTCTTGACCAGACTCCATTGGTAAACCGGATCACCAGTTCGTGCGACGTAAGCCAAGTATTCATTTAGTTCCGGAGGGATGAATCTTGGCTTACGTTTAGAAAAATCTTCAAGTAATTGTAAAACCTCTTCGGCATTGTCCATCATTGTAGTAACTTAGCGATTGACTTCTGTAAGCGTCTACAAATAATTCGCAATTACACGGCACAAGCACAGGCCCCGGAGTTTTCTAAATCACGTAGATTAAAACAAATGCGATGTATATGAATCCACACACAATGAATGCTGTAAATTTACGACAAAACCAGCCTATGTACAGTTCTACAATGCAAACGCAAACAATAGTCACACAACAGCTTCAGCGGCTAGCCATTTTTTTTCTGCTCAATAGATAGCATTACTGATTGACAAAAAATGTGAGTCAACATCTGAGTTTGGGCCAATTTTATTTTTTCATGTTTAGACTATAGTCCTCAACTCTCTTAGCCGAAAGCTTCTCTTAACGAAAGCATGTTATTGGGCCTACAAAATACCAGTAAAGTGATGATTGAATGTTTAGTTAGGTAGAGGTGATATCTCCGACGTATTATTTCCCTCACAAGTGTGGGATACATTATCTACGGCAAAAATCTTCGTGTTTTATATACAATGTCCAGTGCAACAAGCAAGGATCTCCTGGCGTGCGAGTAAGGAATGTTCAATATGATTTCTGGCCACTCGGTATTTTATTAAATTCATTATTATTCTCCATGTTATAAAAATACACGCAAAAAATTACACTAATAAAATCTACGTATTGAGTCACACAAAAATGAAATATTCGTGAGAGTGTGAAAGCGGCATGAGAGAGAATACAAAATGTCAAATGACTGTCAGTCTATACAATCTTGGGTACTCAGTCTGTTCATGTTTTGTTTTGTTGTTTTAGGAAGTTAACGCTTTAGTTATTTCCAAAATGAAAAATGTTCCAGTTTTTGTGTTCCCTGTGTCATTGGAGTTCTATTTGGGTGCTAGGCACACCTACAAGCAATTATTGACGTTGTATAATCCTTACGACTTCGCTGTGAATTTTAAAGGTTTGTGTAACCATATGTATTATCAACCACATTAGCCAGCGTGGTATTTATTAATTATACATTACCTAGAAACTTTTAACTTTTTTTCAGTTTTATGTACATCACCAAACAAGTTTACTGTTATCGACCCAGAAGGCATAATTGCACCACAAAGCTGTATAGATATTGTGGTGCGTTACACACAACCTTCATCTTCTCATTGCAACACGACAGAAAAGTTCAGGATAACAATGTACGACCGAAATACACAACAGGTTAGTGTATATCACGCAATTGAACCTGTTCCAATTTTGTAAATAGGAAAGGATGTTTTTGTGTGTATGTTACAAATTAACTTAACTGGACGGATTTGGGTAAATTTTTAACCATAAAGTTTCAGGTTCTCAGTATCATAGGCTATATTTTATCCCAAAATTACCACAAGATCATATCATCAAAAACGTCAGTAACACTATGTGGTACAACTAGTTATTTACAACTTCTGAAAACTTAATCCTTATACATTGTTCTCAGTTACAGTACTCAATTTCACAAGTATAATTACTTGGGTTTGTGTCAGCTTCTTGTTATCCACTTAAAAAATCCCTCCTTCCTCCAAAAGTCCTTATGCTTACAGTGTGTATGATTATTCTTACAGGCACTGGGCAAAAGAGATATTCTTACAAAACTAATAGAAGGTGAACCAATAAGTGCTCATCAGGAAAGCATGGGAGATAGTTTTCATCCACTCCTTACCAAGGCTGCTATTGTGAAAGCAACAGAGGAACCACCACGCCTCTCCACATGTGCACACACAGTACATCACAGGTACTACACTACTGTAAAGTAATCATTGTAGATTCTGGTTTTTTATTGGAAACCTCCCAAATTGAGTTATCATTACGCACACCTGACTGTTTCAGAGAGCATCAACCAGTAAATGTTGTTGCGGTGGCTGTTAGCATATGTTGTATTGCTGCATTGCTCCTGCCAACTCAACCCGAAAAATTGGAGCCCTCTCAGTGGCCAGATTGGCTGCACATTGGATCAAACCTTAAATTAGTTTTCTCCTTTGTCCTTGGATTAGTCAGCATGTTGGTGTTGAGACCTTAAGATATTGCACCTTTTACTGGCTAATGAAAGCATTAATCAGGTTTTTGCTAAAGGTTTGTATATTATTGAATTACTTTGTATGATGCATAACTTTGTATGTATGTATGATCCACATATTTCGAAATTTATGGGTGTTAGGGTTTTTTGTCATGTTTACATTATGACTATTCAATTAAACAAAATATTTTTTATTCAATGTACATAAAGTTATTGAAATATGTGCAAAGCATCAGAAATTCTCAAAAGAAAAAATGTTTTAATAATTATAACATATATAGGTTACAGAGTATTTCATAAGCTTTCTATGTTTTTCATCTTTCTGATATTACTGAGTTGCCCAACTGGCCAAACTTTTGTGGGAATGTTATCACATTGTGGTTTCCACTTCCAATACCTATATTCTATGTATGTTGAAGGTACATAATAATGTACTGGGATTGTTGTAAATAGTGTAATGTTCTTTCTAATCCTTATTACAAAGAATGTCAGTCTTGTAATTTACTGTGCCTACTTCTAAATACTTACTTTTATTTATTAATGTACCTAAATAATTAAATGTTTAACGATTTTTGAAACTATTTGCTTAAAGAGAGAACAGAATGTATACTTGTTATACTGGAATTTGTGTAGGTAAATAGATATTAGAACATAGTAGGTAATTTGTCTATTACATTTCAATAGGAAGATATTTAAAGTACAGTAGACATGTTTAATGCAGTTGGTATGAAAATTTTACTCTTCTACATATTATATCTCCTATTTACACACCCATCTAATTAGATTTCATATGTTGTAAAACACATGCTGTTGTTCGTCTGATTATTATAATTGTATTAATTGGCAATAATTTCAAGCATATCATGTTATTCTGTATAACTTTTACCTACGCCTAAGACTTTACATAACTTCTAAGACTTCAATATTTTTTTAAATACTTATGTCAACTGTGTATTATTGTGATTGTGAATCAGTTGACTATAATAACAATTGTGTCTCAAGAACACTCTTGCGCTTAAATGCTATTTGTACTGTCAAACAATTTGTGCTTACTATTTTACTATATCTATATCTATTAATAATTATTTATTCAGGTACAATGTACCTAATCGCGCTGTGTATTACTTGAGTTTTTAATCAGGACATACCTATATGACATTAGATATTATGCTGGATGTGTATATGTATAAAACATATTTTCGGTAGGTACTCTGGTCAGAGCAGGTAAATTAGTTGTAATAAATGGTGAATTGTGATTTTTTTAAACATATACTTAACAACCTAGTTAATATTCCAGTTTGATTGTAGATAAATAAATATGTAACTACTGAGAAACTTTGGTTTATGTGTAAACAGTGCTTTTATCACATTTCCTGCAATGGTATTATTTTCGTTTTTTTCCAAAGATTCCCATATGGCAAAACCTCAGTGGAGTAAGTCCTCCACAATATCACGATTCAAACATAAAACAATGCACCTTAAACCCATTGTGTGTGTTTCATAAGCATTATCAGTGGGCAGGGCTTACTGTTTTACCTAGGTATTGTACCTTTTTATTTAGCACTCCTTTATAATTAATGTAGAGGTTAGAGGTAGAGGCTACCTATCAGGTAACACAAAAACAAAGATATATTGGTATGTATTTTATTTAGGTAAGTATGGATACTTAAGTGAAAAAACCGTTTAAAAATACAATTGCATTGGTATTCAGCTGCAGTGGTCTGGTTGATAACTTATGTAGCGAAGCAGTACAGTGATTAAAATAGGGGAAGAAAAAGCCTTTCGGACTGACGTCTCCCCTAGGTGGATCTCCTGGGGGGGCCGTCAGGATTTTTAAATCCTAACGTCTCCCCTCGGTTAGGGGGGACGTTAAGCGTGTATATAAAAATTACTGTAGTAGGTTTCGCGGTTCCCCTGCACACACTGACACCCACACATTAGACACTGGCCACTTGAATCATAGATAATTTTAATACCCTGTCTATGTTACACAATCAGCGTGGGACTTAATTAATATCACAGTACTTTTTTTTAACAAGTACCTAAACCTAATTTTATTTTTAACCTAAACCTAACCCAACAAAACTGTCAGAAAATAAAGTTGGTTTGGATCGAACTGTACCTAGGTTAGGTACTTAGTTACTTACTCATATTAAAATTATCTATGATTCAAGTGGCCAGTGTCTAATGGGTGGGTGTCAATGTGTGCAGTGGATCCGCGAAACCTACTACAGTAATTTTTATATACACGCTTAACGTCCCCCCTAACCGAGGGGAGACGTTAGGATTTAAAAATCCTGACGGCCCCCCCAAGGGATCCACCTAGGAGAGACGTCAGCAGAAAGGAGAAAAAGATAGCTACGCCGCTACTACGGCGACGTACGTAGAGGTAATGCCAGTGATAGACCTACGCTTGACAACAAATCGTATTTCTTCCATTAAGTAGTAACTTCTTTGGTGACTTACTAAATTAGTGAGATAGAACTATAAATAGGTTGATAGGTAGATAAGTACCTGTATCCTAAAATGTATTAAAAATTACCTAATAAATTCAGTAAAAAAATCAATTCCTTACGTCAATGAAATCACGTGCATTATGCAATTACTATTCCACTTTTGACTACCTAGAACGTACAACGTAATATCAGCTCTTGCAACTCCAGAATGTACAATAATACACTCAAGCCATTTAATCCCCACAAAGCGGCATTTGTTTAGCAACTGCCCCCGTCAACCCGTGGTACACGTTTGTCCATATCGTAGATTCGTTGGGTGGCGAGCCCGTCGCCCAGTTACAGGGTTCTCTCACGTACCTTTGTACGATAAGACGTAACATCCAATACTATTGATTACCTGTTACATTCAAGGAGCCAAGTGACTCAAGAGCAAAAAATCAAGGAAATTAGAAGCTAAGCTTCTAGACTTAATGTATAAAGAGATCTTTAGAGACATACTTTATTATGCCTAGGTTAACCGACCAAACATTAACACATTTTAGACACCCCATTGACAAAGACATAACAAAGGCTTAGACTGACTGAGTAGCACTGATTTTACGTCTAGTACCTACCGGATAAAAAAGTAAAAAAAATACCGAGATTTTTAATTATTATGTAAATGGGGATAAATACAAATCACTTTTAAATCCGTTAGCAGGATCTACATAAATACCTAGTAGAGACACAGCATGTTTTTACTCTTACCTAAATAAATATATTAGATTTTATCCAGATGGTTTTAATAAAAGAATCAAGAGCACGAAATATAGATGCCGATTTTACTTAAGTGGACAAGCTGATAATAATTAGTGATATCGAGCTTAGGCAAACTGGGGCGCGGTCAGCTAATGGATGGGTGACCGTTTCGAAGTGGCTGCCGGCCGCACATATTCAAGTATACTTGAACGGTATGCCGTCAGTGATGAGTCTGTGCAAGTCTACTTGACGTACACACACAATTAAGTATACCGGCAGCGCCTTGGTGAAACCAAAGAGGTTGTGTTGTTTAATTTTATGGAATATGCCACCACCGGTTCTATCTAAAGTGACACCCACAGATGACGGTGCACAGTCCACAATTTTGGTACTAGCTATTAAAAAAAGAGAAGTGTAAGAAGTAACGATTTGTGTGGTAGTTCCGGCACACACGCTCATGTATACTTCATGTAATTTCGAACTGCCGACCAGACTTGTACAAGACGGGAAATTTGTGCAACTTGCTGTATTTCCAGCACACAAGCTAGACCAATAAAGGAGCATCCTCTAGCTCAACCGGGTCATAAGGGTTCAGAAGATAATCTATTACGAAATCATTTCTTTGGAACGTTAAACAATTCTCTTTGTGAATTCTGTAGCTGTCTCAGAACCTACTTAAGTAATACCTTTTTAACTTAAGAATCTTTGCGGCCCTATCTATAGATAGGTGCCGCAAAGATTCTACTCGTTCATAATTTGAACAAAGTTGTCGCAATATCACAATTATATTACAATTAGTTTAATCTCGTACATGATATGCTAAATCAACCATGATATGTGTAAATAATCTATGAAGTACACTTCCAACCTTAGCATAACGTAGAGAACTGAGACCGTCTAGTTCAATTCCCACTTGCGCTCTACCTTGTACATTTCTGTAATAAAAATAAAAGATTGTTAGATACAGAAAATTTAACAATAATCTAGTGGTAGGTAACAATCCTCGTAGCCGACGACGTGCGTATCCCATTGCGAAATTAGCCAAATGTCTTGATGTGTGATGCCTGATCTTTGATCTAACGAACAAAGGCTCGTAGCGACGCGGCTTGATATATAGCTACGAAATAAATTGCAGAATACATAAGTATTAAAATAATTTGGTACCTTTGTGCTTCTTTTGTGTAGGCCATATGATATTGACTTATAATTGGATCAAATCGAGCCACTTTCAGATTATGAACTTTCAGTCTGTGGTAAAGGTCAGAAAGTTCTGCTCGCCAGTCAGAATGTACATTGCTCATGCCATTTATCATATAATACTGTTTCGAAGTAATCGCAACCACTCCCCCAAATGTTGTGAGGAATTTTAGTAGATTTCTAAAAAGTAATGAAACAAAAATTATTTTACATTGACCATACTGATCAAATTTCTACAAATGTCAAATGGCAATGTTGCAATCTTACCAAAGTTGCAAAACCTACAAGCAAACAATTTAGGAGACAACCCACACTTATTGTAAGTTATATGTTTCAAAGTCTCTGTCAGTAATTATAAACCTCTAAAGTGTATTGATAGGTACTTTGATTTATGGATAAACTCTAGCATAGGGCTCCAAGAAATAAGTGACAAGACATAGAATTGAGGTGAAGCTAGCTGAGTCGCATGAAGCATGGCATAAACAGCCAATAAAGTGTGTATTTGTTTCTATGTCTTGACATACTGGGCTAATATGTTTACCTATATAATAAAAGCTCACATAAATCACAGCAGTCTTATTAAAATTTAAAAAAAATCTTTTATTTTCATTAACTTTTAAACATCATCCTGTTATTGTTGGGAGCCTTCTAATAAGCACAAAGCCTGTATCAGAATGCCCCGCTCTTTTGTGATTTATACATAATTAAGTTAATGACTAGTGTAACATTAGAAATAGAGTATTCTCTGCCTTGTACCTCTCAACATTTATACATATTTGAATATCACTTGTATTCAGGAGGTGACATTAGCAATAAATAACATTACTTTATGTACTTGCAACTTTTAAACTTACCTATGATTATCAATGATACTAGACATGTGTCGTGGGGAAGTGGTACAAGCATAGAGATTTGCTAGTTTCAATGGTAAGAGGTCAATGTCATGGAGTACTAGGCAGGGGAAGCCAGCTTTCACAGCTATTTCTGCACCAATGTTTAAAAGATAACCACTGTTTAGCTGTAAATTGTCAACTTGCTCTATAACAAATATTCGATAATGTATATTTTGTTGTCTAAGAAACCTGTGCATGTACACTAGAAATCCATGAAGTAACTCGGGACTGTTTCTGAAAGTTAATAAATACATTTATACATTTTATTTGATAAATGCCTAATTAACTAGTAAATATATAAGTAAACAAATTTTCACTCAAGAGTTCTTTTAAGAAGTCTGTTACATAAAGAAAAAAACTCTTGATGCACTGCAACAAAATTGGGTTTAGTTTGTGTGCCTTGGTAAGTTAATATCAAATGTTATTATTAGTTACAAACCTGTAAGGAACAATAATGGCAGTACTTATCTTAGGACTGCACTCTACAGGAATGTATTCTCCACCATCCTTGACCATATGTCCCCATGCTAGGTCTTCATTTGCTAGACTTGGAGACAATGTAGCATCATCATAAATAATTTCCACATAATTGCAGCTGGGTAAATAATACCCAGATATATTTTGTGAAATCTCATAATGAAGAGACTTTAGTATATCTTTCCTTTGGACAAAGTCATAACTGGACAGGGCATATTTTATATTGTAATTTATGTAAAATAGCCACAAAATGAATATGGAAATCAAAATTTGTTTTGGTTTGAATAACATTATTTCAATGAGTTCAGGATTCTCAAGTTGTTTTCTAGGACACAGGTTCGTTAGTTATTATTGGTTTTGTAAAATTTCCTTTACATTGTAGAGTATTCATCGTCATATCATCAGTTAGCATTGAATTATCCTGTCCCACAAGATGATTTCAAAATATCTTGGCTGTATCATACCATCACGGTGTTAGTAGCTCTGCTACTGGCTACTTCAAATTATATCAGGAAAAAACTATATTTCCTCGCCTGATTCCTCATTTCGCTAATATTTCTTTCTATTTTCTACCAAGTTTACGAAATTTACGATATTGTTTGTTATGACATTTAAATTGTCAATTTAGCTGTCAAATGTGAGTTCGCGTCACAAAAAGACTGTCGAGCGCGCGTGATATCACAAAGCGCTCTTCAGAATCCGGCTCGTTTTTCTTTTAATTTTATAATATCATATTATTCTCTAAGCTTAGCTTATATACTTGATGTATGAAAACGTTGGTAATAATGTGTTGCTTGGTTAGGTATTGTATGGACAAAATAAATTAACTGTAAGGTTGTACAGTTACTATCCATGCTTATTCCAGAAAAGGATAATAAAAAAAAATGCATATTGTCATTGTCAAAGTTGTGATGTGAACTGTTCTGTTGGTGAGACGAACGAGTTATTTTGCAATATTGCGAAGATTTAAAGTGATTTTTTTGCGTTCTTTTATCATTTGATCTATCTGTACTTTATTGATTTAATGCCATGTTCACTGCTTGGTCCAGTGTCAGTAAAATACTTTAATAATTATTGCTCTACTCTGCATTTGTGAGCACGTCAATTTGTGTCTGCCTGAGAGCAGTTCATGGCATAAAGATTAGAACTCACCTATCTCAATAAGATGGAATTTAGCGCATACAATCCACAGACGTCGAATTCACTCAATGTGGCAGCAAGAAGAAATGATGTGGCAACAGTAAAGAAGATGTTGAAAACTCGCAACCCTAATTGTGTTGATAATAGAGGGTGGACCTGTTTACATGAAGCTGCTGCGTCTGATAGTTATGATAGCTTGGTAGAAATTTTGGCCCACCGGGATTGTCGGAAATTGGCTGAAACACATGAGGGTCACACTGCACTTTATTTAGCTTGTCAAAATCAAAGTTCTTTGAGAACTATTCAAGCAATTCTAGAAAGCCAGCGTGATATAGCAAACTATGCAAGTACAGAAAAAGTAACCCCACTTCATGTAGCAAGTGCTCTAGATAGACCAGAAGTGGTGCAGCTATTACTTGATCATGGTGCTTATGTCAATGTGCAGGATTTTGATGGAGACACACCATTACATGATGCTGCTAACACAATGCGACATGAGATTGTTTCTGTGTTGTTACATGCTGGAGCAGATCCATTAATGCTAAACGATTCTTCGTATTCTGCATTTCATTTGGCCTGCTATAGAGGTTGTACAGAAACTGTAAAATTGATGAGTCTGTTTGTTGCTGATATCAATCACTTAAATGGAAATAATGATTCACCTTTGATGTTAGCTACTTGTAATGGGACTGCAGAATTGATAACATTTATGCTGGAAAATGAAGCTAACCCATTGTTGAGAAACAGTTCTGATCAGTCTACTTTGGAAGTAGCCTTAATTAATGGCAATGCTAATGTTTTTAAAGTCCTCTTGGCTTCCTTAGATGTTGATGATATAGATAGAAACATAGTTACTTATGCTTGTAAACCACACTTCTTCAATATGGAAATTCTTATCACTTTGTTGGAATCAGATTTAGGACCAGAATTCTTTAATATAGTGGAACCATTTTACGTTACTTTGGAGGAGATTGGGGATCAAGTGCCAAAGTATGCTTATACCTCTCCTTTGAACTCATTTTTGCATATAAGCGAGTATATTTACACCAAATCATCTGACCTCTTTTTGCAATTGATCAACTTGTATTTAATGAGGGGTGTGTCTGTCAATGCCATAGACAATGAATGTCCACCACTTGTATATCTGCATTACTGTGAAAAGTCGGAATGTTTTAATCAGGTAAGGCAACTAAGCATACTTTACATTTTGTATTTCAAATTGTTGTATTGTTAAAATGTTATACCTTACCTTTGTGATAGTAACAACTACACTTTATTACAAGCTAAATCTTTGTTAGCCATAACTATAAAGGTTGAGAAGAATATGGTGATTTATGTGTGGCAGCACAAAAAAATGGTGGTGAAATAGACATCAAGAAATATGCCACATTAAATAAAAAATACACAATGTGATTGGCTGTATGTCACATTAATAATGATTTCATTCAGTTGTTGCGTGTTTAAACGAATGACTATGGGTTATATATCTTGCCATTTCTTTCTTAGAGCAATTTGCTAGAGGGGCAGACATAGACTTCAATGTTAATATTCATTCAGCATGAAGCATTCATAATGATCTCACATTTTTTCAGGTGTTTGAAATACTTGTAGAACACGGCTGTGACATTGACTACTCAAGTATGGGTGCAATACCTGATGCAATTGTTGCTTCTTTAGCAACTGGAGCAAGCACCCTACCTGTCCTGTTACAACATAGTATGAAATGCGAACCAGATAGTCTACTAGAATATTTAACCAAGTGGAATTTACTTGGTAGAGTGCCCATTGAGGTATGAATCATCATCTTCCTTGGTCTTGATACGGCTGTGATAGATTATGACCCAAACATGTATTTTTTTTTGTTTTAAGGTTCAAGATCACTTGCTGTCGCTCGTTGGCATTGAAGAGAGCCCAACTACCCCAGATAAGGTTGCATGCTATGTGGCTCCACTCAAACACTTGTCGCGTAAAGTAGTTCGGAGGCGAATGCGAGATGTCAGGTGGAGAAACTCTGTCGACACCATCACACGGTTGGAACGGTTGCCATTGCCTCCATTAATGCGTAATTTTCTTCGATACATTTAAGCCGCATCAAGTACTTTGCGTCATATCTGAATATAGGATAATCCAACATAAGTACCTACCTTACCTGCTTTGCTTAGTCTTCTGTTCTTTCTGAATAGTTCTTTCGCACGCCACAAATACACGTCGCGTACCCTGGCACAGTTTTATTTCATATAATTATTAATAATAAAGAAAAACCATGGAGCTTAAAGCTACTTTCATTTCCAGTTCTAACCAATGCGAATCTTTCACTTTATAGTGCATAACTGGGACCGAGATTTGTATATTACTATTAAATCGTCGCACAGAAGATTTGTTATGCATACGACAAAACCACCAAAAGAATATTTTATTTTGTTGAAATAGTGTTATTTTTAGTTGTTTTATGTTAGTTTTAACGTGATATTGCCTAAAGTTATTTATTTATTTAGTTTTTAATATGCAGGTCTTTTATTTTACGTTATTTAATCGAAAACCAAATACTTAATTGAGTTATCTTATGGTGGGTTGTTTTAAGCCGTAACCGCCACATCAAGTCATGGGCTTGGAGTATCGAATTTTACATGATTGTTGACTTTCACTTTAACTACGGTAAGTTAAGGACAGATGTTATCCCTGGGTTGCAAAATTCTTATATAAAAATTAACCCTGACAAAGTTTTCTATATAAGTCCTAAGGTCGAGATTAGATTTTAATATTTATTTTGTTCCCCAAATTAGTAAAATAAAGGAACTAATACTTTCAAATTGAAGCCACAAGGAACCCTTTAACATAATCATCGTTTTTGCTTTTCTCCCCTATTCATATTTCATGGTCATGGAAACGTTTCTTTTCCGTTTCAACAATTTCTCATTCTTCACTCGTCGTTAACGCAATAAAAGTAGTTTGTATACGATGTGTACCCTTAACGTAATTATGCAAAAGTTAGAACAGCGTTAGGGAATTGCCAGTAATAAGATGGGTACATGAGACACGTCACATAAGGAAAAAACTAGTCAAGTTAATATATGTCAACGTGTTAGTCGACATTATCACTTTTTATTAATACCGCGGTAAAATCCGTAGTTTTCCTTATGTAAAAAAACATTAAAAATTACCTAACTGTTTAAGTCATCCATATACATATGTGTACACGATCTTAGTATTATAAATAGGTTTACTACATAATGTATATACTTGTGACAACATTACTATGAATATATTAATAGTTACCTTTTACGAATGTGTCTATTTAATTTTCTCTTAAAATTGTTTAAAAATGTTTTACTACGAAAAGTAAATTTTCGCGCACAGTTAACTGTAACGAGTCGATTTTAGAAGCTAGAAGTAAATATTTTCCTAACTTCTATTTTCTCTAGGTACTTATTTACTGTGCGATATAAATGGTTTTAGAACCATAGAAAAAAGTATTATTATTCTACCGAAAAACTGTTTTCGGTTTGTTTAATTTTATATTTAAATTCCCAAGATATTGTTTCTTATAGTGCCTAAGACCTCTTGAGTAATTGGTGTTGTATTAAATTATGTGCATCAGCATATATAATTATTAATAAGTACTAATTTGACATAATACTGAGGTTACATAATTTTGCAATATTTATCGTAAGGATTGTATTGATCTTTATTAGTATTTCATGAAAACATCTTAGTTACTGTCATAAGTCACAAGCCCTTCTCCCCCATATGCATATGTGTAAAAATAGTTTTCTCTCTAGTTTTCCTAGCACAGTAGACATCTGAATAAACAATCTTCTTACAAAATTCACTCTATATCTTTTGTCCCCTTTGTCTCCTTAGATCCACTACCTCGATCCCCCAGTAGATTGAATAGCACGCTATATTGATCTATTTTCAGTATCTAATTTCGGTAATAAAAATGAGATAATATACTGAGTTTTGTACATGACTTTAGGTGTCATTTAGCCATAAGTCCATTTGTTGTCTGTCATTTAGTGCAATTAAGTAAGCAGACTGTGACGTGTTGCTCAGTTCAGTAGAAAACATTTAATAACACAGCTCTTTGATGAACCATAGAGACTATCTTAGGTATTTGTTTATCATGTGTATATTCTGTATATTTTACTCTACTTGTACAGTTGGCCAAGAACCTGGGTTGGTCTCAGGTTTAGGCTCATACAAATGTTGTTAAACGTAAGGTTCATTTTTTACTTGCCACTAAGTAGGTACGTATAGCCTTTTAATGTCAAAAGGAACTTTCTTACAAACAAAAGACAGGTAAGTAACTCTACCGTATTGATGTTTCAATGACAGGAATTGTCATCATAACTAATAAGACTACTTTCTTGGCCTACTGTACATTTTAACCGTTCCTTTTACTTGAAACCACCAAAATGGCCATAGTTTGCACACATAGTGTTTCTGAGCTATTACGTTTATATATTATACATATAAACCTTCCCCAAGACTCACTACTAAAGAAAACCGCATTAAAAATCGTTGTGTAGTTTTAAAGATCTAGACATATATAGGGACAGACAGTGGGAGCAGACTTTGTTTTATACTATGTATTGATTATTTTATAAATTAAACTATTGAAGCTTAAATCTCAGTGGTGTCATTCCGATGGTATCAAATGAAAGGAATGCATTTAACTACATATAAGTCAGTACTTGTATTAAAACTAGAGTAAAATAAGAATAATCGTGTTATATTTATTCATTGTCCAACATCTGTAACTCAATTATAAACCATGACATTACATTACCAATAAAGTAAAAAAATTTATATTAGTGTATTTATATTTCATAGTTCCCGTTTTATTTCATTATTTCGGGATAACATGTTATTCCCTCTGTATAAGCTGTATTTATTGTAAAGTTTCATTGGGATCCGTTTAGTGGTATTTATTTGCATGAAAGTAACAAACATACGAAAATTTTTTTTAACGAATGAACAAGCGTTTGACCACCGTCTTGCCTGATGTAAAGCAGCGATGTGGTCTACGATGGAGCAGACTTGTTCATGAGCTTCACTCGCGACTTGCAGACCCTCAGATTGTACTGAGCAAGAAACACAGACTTCGGCTAGTCATTCCACATCCTGGCGGTTCGCACTATGAAAGTAGACGCAAACCGTTTGATTCGCGTAAATGGTAAATACACCTGGTATGGATGACGTTTAGCCGTTCTCCTGGTTGCCCTATTGTTAAACGCGATGGGGGTATTAGGTTATGCAACTCCGCGACACATAGGCTCGCAACCTTTGCGGCGATGCTCTAGGCTTTGTAGCCGAGCATCAAACAGCCTGTCGTCACCTATGAGCCTTCAAGCACGCCTCTCTATTGCCTCCAGAGTCTCAAGCTGGTATTTTGCTGAAACATCCCAAAGATGATAGCAGTATTCCATACACGATCGGACTTGTGCTTGATACAATGAGCTACGAGCCAGGAGTCGAGGTTGGGGGTTAGCGTCATACCTAAAAGCTCCAGCCGATTGGCTATAGGATTGTTTGGGGTACATCCTGGTAAGTGGGAGCCAGATTGAATGGGCTCCTTTTTGCTGAGAATACACACGCCTGGGTCTTAAGCTCATTGAACCTGACTATATTGTCCTCGCCCCAAGATGCGACTTCACTAAAGGACAGGTTCAAATGCTCAACCAATGCTTCTCTGAGTAGCCGGATTTGCGGTCCGTTGGCTCGCGCGTCAGAGGTGTAACTCTCCACAACAGCGCTGTCGTCTGCGTACCCATAGATACCGGATTTCAACAGATCGATTAAATGCAACAGGAAGAGTGTTGCAGAGAGAACAGAACCCTGAGGTACGCGGTATTAATTGCCATTATATCGGATGAGCAGCCATCCGTGACTACTCGGAGCGATTCCCTCAGGAAATCAGCCAACCACGCGCAGAAACCAACAGGCAGTACAAACGACGGAAGCTTGACTGAACATGTTTCTCTAAGGTCTCACTCCAGATGTGCGTGACGCAAACAAGAAGGTCTCCAGTGGACCGGTTTCGGCGGAAGCCATATTGCCGGCCAGAGAGGAAGTCATTGGCTTCAAGATGCGCCAGCAGCTTGCTATTCAGTACACGTTCCATCGTCTTACAGATAATGGAGGTGACTGAGAGAGGTCTGTAGCAGGTAGGGTCAGCACGAATACCCTTTTTGGGTACAGATTGCACATTGGCAACCCTTCAAGAGTCTGGTAATTTACCGGCCTCCAAGGAGAGGCGAAACAGACGCGTCAAAGCAGGAGTCAGTTCAGTCCTGAGAACAATAGCTGGAATACCATCAGGGCCACTAGCTTGGCGGATGCGGATTTCGGGAATTGCCGTCAGTTCACAGCCAGTAGTTGTTAGAGATACCGCGTTTCCAGTATCTAGACGCGAAGATTCAGCAAATAAGGACGCTTTGGCCTGGGCAAAGTGTGCGTGAGACCCGTCAAACTTCCGCAGTGAGGGCAGTGAAGGGTTGCTGAAGTCATTTATAAATACGCTATTAGGTACAGTGAACGAGATGGAACGGACAAATAGCAATAACTTACGTTGTACACTTATAATAAGTACATGTCATTGTACAGTTGTTTGGAAAAACATTAACAACATTATTATATTTATAATAGAACGTAGAAAGGGAAAGTAGCATTATTCCATGCCCGGAGGTAGTGGCTGCATTGAGTTGGTGCCTGGTGGTGCCATGTACTGGGACATAATATCCATGGGCTGAAACAAAGTTACAATTACACTTGTGGATTAGATATGAGACCTTCTGACTTGTGTAGGCACAATTCATTAGCTTTCATAATATACTTTGGTATATCTCGCTCATTTAGTGTATCACTAGTGAAAGTACTAAACAAAAGGACTGTCAAGTAAAAGCTTATAAATGATTGGTCATGCTCTAAATACTGACAATTACTGCTTACAATGTCAAATCGAATTAATTAAACTTATCGAATTAATTCAAACTTATACGACTGAGTATTTATTGTCCTTGCCAAAGACGTTAAAAGTCCCACTACGTTGATAGTCTGTCAGAAAACTAAAAGCTCTGATCTGTTATCATAGCCACTACTGACTGTACTCCAAATTGAAAAAGTTATATTTTGATCAATTAATACAATTAATCCTGCCCTGCCCGCTATATTCCCCCGACCTAGCCCCCTGCGAGTTTTACTTATTTCCCAAAATTAAAGAAAAATTAAAAGGAAGGCGATTTGAGTATACAGGAAGATGCCCTGGCTGCGTATAATTATGAAATTTCTGAGGTGTCTAAAGAAGAGTGGTCATCGGTTTTTTCTAAGTGGTTTAGACAGATGGAAAAGTGTATGACGTATACACGTATCACGGTGACTACTTCGAAAAAATAGAAAGGTGTAATAAAGTCGGTAACTTTTGAGTATCTAATTTCTTTTGGCATGATCCTCGTACATTTATAAGTAAATTATAATTTTCCGACACGAATATCTATATTGGCTATGTGCGTGACGGTGGCGACGCGTAGCGTTTACAACATTTGCGGAAATTGACAAATAATAACGATGTAAATATTGTTAGTTTTCTTTGCAAATATAAATGAAACCAAATATTAAAATAGTATTGTTGACAATATTTAAGTGAAATTTATTCAATAGTTTGTAAAATTAATATAATAATAAAAACCGGGATTGAAAATATTACACATACTTTCCACACCAGAAACACATTAGTTTCCAACCACAAACTGAGATAAAACGCAATAAATTAGTATTAGCCGAGCATGTAAAAACACAACACGATAAAAAGTTAACAACGAAACAACAGTTATGGCCCATTTCTTTGCTTTGATTTTGTACTGCAATCAACACTTTGACAGCTGATCATCCGCATTTGTTTCCAATTTCTGCCGTGTTGTACGCTGCGGTCGTTATCTCTCTGCCACTACTCGCTTTGCACATAGCCAATAATAAACTAGGTGTCTCGGCAAACATTTGTTTTGTACTGCAATCAACACTTTGACAGCTGATCATCCGCATTTGTTTCCAATTTCTGCCGTGTTGTACGCTGCGGTTGTTATCTCTCTGCCACTACTCGCTTTGCACATAGCCAATAATAAACTAGGTGTCTCGGCAAACATTTGTTTTGCCATCGGAAGTCGCTTTTGTATCCCGTGGATTGGATAAAATACACCATTTAAACCTGTACTTCCACGTGTGATTCAAGACCAACATCAGTATACGTTTAAAACGTAGATAAATGGTCTTTGCCTATTTTTGTAATTTGGCATATAACGTTAAAGAAAAAACAATCGACTTTAACCAGTACCGCCAGCCCCTACAATGTTTTATTGTTCTTTTCGATTTATAGGGTTTGCCAACATCAAACCCTGACTTTCTTAGGACGAGGATAGGATTCATTCTTTAAAAAATAAGGTACTTTATTTGACGAATTTATATCGAAAAACGAAGATTTTTCTTCAAGCCTCAAAATTGACAATATCGTGAATAAAATGGGATACGGTTTCTATCCCCATTTAGGCTGCAAATTACCTGTATATTCACACCTTAAAAGGAATTACGCTTGTTACCTGTCATCCTATACGACCGAATTGAAAGACTCCTTTTAAGTGGCTTAAAAATATGACATAATGTCAGTAAATTACGACTGCATTGAATGTACCTAATTTATAATGTCAGTAAATTCTGACTGCATTGAATGTAATTTGTTTGTTAATAATAATTGAGATTTTCCACTGTCAAAGAGTTATATCTCATGCTAAACATGACGAAAACGTAATTTGACTAAAATAAAAAACAAAAACAGTGTCTTCTTTAAGCTTTGTGGAGATGCAATAGTGAAGTGGTATACCTGGTGTTCGAGTACAGGCTGTGTGGTCGGCGGCGGGCCGGCCGGCTGCGGCGCGGGAGGCGGCGTTAGCGCCGTGAGCAGGTGCTCGGGTATGGCGGCGCGCTGGGCGGGAGAGAGCGCGGCCACGTGCGCGCGCAGGGCCGCCGCCAGCGCCGCCGAGCCCTGAGCCGCCGCGCGCAGCGGACCCGCCGGTAGCCGCAGCACCACCGGCACAGACGCGGGCGCCGTGCGCTCGCAACACTTCACCCAACCCTCCCACGCCACCTTGTTGCTCCACACCTGCACAACAATGTCTTTAATACACGTCTCAGACAAATCATAACTCGACTCGGAACAATCCAAAACTCACGTTTGGAACAAAACGACATGTATTAACATGAAAAACATAGAAAAGTAAAAGAGTATCAATATTTTTTTCTGCTCCTTACTGAGTCGTTACGCAGTATTCTTGGATCCAAAGTGTCATATTGGTAATCATGTGACAATTTGGACATTAAATTACGAACATTTCGTCTAAAAAGAGACAGACTAAACATTTGGCATGTTGACAGGCAACAATTGCATGCATTAATTGGTCGACATTGTTGCAACACACTCTGTTGTGGTTACACAAATAGTTAAAGTTCGTCATCTATAAATAAGTGACATCTCCACGATTTACTAATTCATGTACAAGATAATAATATTAAAAAAATGTTGTAATGAGCTGAAAAAACCTCACAAGTACACAATATAATTCTAACTATCAAATAAGCCATCGGCGGTCATGTCATAACGAACCTCCTTCTCAATGAGCCGGCTGAGTAGATTAAGCACAAGTCCGGACAGTGCAGGATAGAGTGTAAGCGCCTGCAGGACGCTACGCATCATTAGCAGTGGGATCTCGTCCAACTCCACCAGCTGCTCCAGAACTTTCGACACCACCTACACGAACCAACCAATTTATTGTCTTACGAAAAATATCAGTATTCTAACATGATTTACCACTTCATATGAAAACCAAAGACATATTTCATAAGTCCTATTAGGAAAATGTCAGTAATTTTGTTCTTTATGGAGGACCAAAACAACATTTTTCGGCCTAGGGAGTCAACGTAACTTTTTACTTAATTGAAACTATGAAATAATCATCAGGTGATTTACAGTAAAAACGAAAAAAAAATCATAATACATAAATATTGTTAGTACGAAACAACACAACGATATAACAGAAAATTATCCATCGCTTCATTAATTAATTAAATTCGGTAATAATCTTAATGTGAATGCCAAAATGGCAGCAAAAACGTTCTGTTCTTGTATTTAAAATCGATTAAATATTTTTTAATTACGTTTGGATGTGCGGACGGATGATAAGACACAAAAAGAAAATTCGGGAACATTTCATTTTCAATAGGCTGCGTTTGTTATTGTTGTTAATTGTGTAAGTAGAAATTTAACCTATTTGAAAATGTCTTCGAACGAAAGTGATGTTGACTGCAGTCCTGAATTCATAAAGCAAGCAGCAAGTGATGCGAAACAAAACTTGCTTCTCATTAAATCGAAGGAGAAGTATAAAACTGCATATGATAATCTTCAACGTTGGAGGAAGCGAATTAAAAGGTTTTCTGATTTATATATACACATCTAAAGTGTCTAGCACACGTATTAATATAAACTTTTGATTGTATACCTACTACAATTAATGTTATTGGTAAACATTCATGACATTTCGTATTTCATTGCGTTTCTTTTCGTCATAGGAGCAATGAAAAGCAGAGTGTAAAACTCTGCAGCAAAATACTTTTGACTCGGGCACTTCGCTCAGAATTCTATCCTAAAATCTAAATTTAATTCTAGATAACCTCGCTCGCTCTGGATTAAAAATAGAGCCCTTGCCGTAAAAGTACTATTTTGCTCCCTTGTAATCGACTATTTTCTTACAATCAACTATTGTCTTAAATGTCATACATACGTCTTGTGTATAAGTTTGTTTTTCAGCGAAGCAAAGCGCCGTCGCTTTGATGGTATATTTGAGTTCGGCCGCCCCAGGCTCGATCAGGTGCAGAGCCACTAGCAGCTCCGCAGGAGAAACTGTACAAATCATTAGAAACCATAAATAAATAATTCGGTATATTATATAATACTCACATATAATAATCGGCTACTTGTTCTGGGTTCCAATATCTAACTAAGAAGTGTTTTCCAATTAAGGTATATTTAGTAATTGTTGACGTGCGATAAAGACATTAAAATTATCCAAGATTGTATCAGATGAATTGATGACAGAATGCTGCTTTGCGAACGAATCAGCATCATTTATTTTACCATTTTGTAGGTATTATTATGAATTGTAGAATATGTGGATATTCATATACACGGAGAGGCTGTTTAATTAGATATCAGAACTCTTCTTGAACTCAATGACATTCTAAATACAAATTCACACCTATAAATTAATACTAAATACTCACAAACTGGATCTGGAACTAGTAAAATAATCAAATTTGAATAAGAAATAATTGATTTAATAAACAGAACATTTTATTTCCTAATGTCAAATCAATAACATCCAACTTACTTGGCAGGTTTTCTTCTCCAATGTTGTGCAGGCCGAGCAGTTTGTTGAAAACTTCTTTGACAACTACTGGATTCAATTTTATTAGTTTAGGTAGCGCTGCTAATATCTGAAAGAAAAAGCAAAACAATTATAAAAGTATCCAATACAAAATCTATTGTAACTCCAGTATCTGTATTTTATACTAAAAACAAGTTGTAAATTTAACGATTGAACAGGCAGTGGACAGACATACACAAATTCACGCCCGTAATACCTTCTGTGGTGGACATACACTCGGGTGCAATGAAATCGAGTCAGTTTACAATAAAAGGAGTCTATTTCATTGCTCCCGAGTGTACATATCGCACAGTTAGAACAAAAGTGACACAAAACAAAATGTGTCATTTTATGAAATTGAACCTTAACATTATGGATACAAAATTTAAATTACAAAATCGTCATGTTTCGTATTGGGTCCTTTTTGTTCTAATTATGCGATATGTAGAGATGCTTCTCAGGTCAGTTTTAGCCTGACAGATATAGATGGGGCATATAGATATGGACAAATAAATTGTAATACATACTAGCAACATAATATATTAAATACACGGCGGAAAAGAACGACCCAATGATTGTTTGAGTGCATGCAGAGTCATACATACTTCTTTTTTGGTGAGTCCGTTGAGGACTGGAATGAGGAACCGCACGTCGGACACGCGCGTTGCGTACAACTCGCGCACACGTGATACCAGCTCCTGTGACGGTGGTTCTGAAAAACAAGTTCAAATTATAAATTTTTTCGACTCCTCTCATTTGACTGAAAAAATCTCAATCAAATACGCAAGGGTCTTGCGCTGTGAAACTATTTTCTGTTCCTTTTCTCCGAACTGTGTATACCAGTAACAACTTTTTCAGGCGTAGCGTTAAATTGTATAATGAAAAGTATTTGGACATTGATTTGCTTTCTCTCAGTTTACAAATGTTCAAAAATAAAATGAAAAGTAGACATTGTTCCTGTTTGTAACTCCAATTTAGCTGCTTAATTTATACCTATTGTACAATTACCTAAGCAAAAATGTAGCGAACTTAAACTATTTGTACCTAACAGTACCTACTCTCTACAGATAAATCAGATGTAAATGTAAAATAATATGGAAATCCAAGTCTATGTTTACATTTCTATTTTATTGTAACAATGTATATAAAAGTAAAAGGCTGTATGCCTGAATGAAGAAAAATAACTTTAAAGAAAAAAGAACCGACTTCAACCATAAAATTTTTACATATATGCGGTTGTCTCGTGGATGCCATTGTCGGAACTGAACCAAATTTATATGGGACCAAACGGGAAGCACCAGCTTTCAAATAATAAAAAAAAATCGGTTCACCCAGGCGAAAGTTCTGAGGTAACAAACATAAAAAAGTATAATAAATTGTAGTGCGCGGTGGGTGCAGTGTGCAGTGTACCTCGTTCGGTGAGGAGGTGCACGAGCCTGGTGAGCAGCGTCTCGGCGCCGCGCGGGCAGGCGTCCAGCAGGCGCAGCAGCGCGCCGCGCGGCGGCCGCCCCGCGCGCACCGGCGCCTCCACCGCGCGCAGCACCACGCGCTTCGCCTCCGCGCGCGCCAGCCCGTACACGCGACCCACCTCCACTATCAGCTCTGTCCGCAATCAATACACATTCTTAACATCACACCAAACATACACTTGCAATACAGAACTGATCTTTAAGCCTGCTTTTCACAGCCCCAGTAGCTGGCGGTCAGTGAAGGACAGTAACTGTCACGCAGCTACTGTGAGCCAGTACTGACCGGTCAGTTTCAGTCGGATAGCTTCATAAAACTTGTTTGTTTCTATTGACTACTGACCTATCCCCACTCCCTCAAGGACAGCTACTGAGTTGTCACTCGCTCCATATGAACACATTCAGACAGTGGCCGATCAGTGCCGAAGGACAGTGAGAAGTTTAAGAAAGAAACCTTGACGTAAAATAAAAAAACAACATTCTCAACAACATTTTTATGGATTATATCGCACTGATCAGCCATTTTGCTAGCCACGTGAAAACGCTGACCCATTGCGAAACTAAAAACAGAACTAGTAGCTGTGTACCACTATCTCCTATTACAGAGCCAGTAGTGAGGACACGCCGGTAAAGTGACAGTAGTACAGACAGCAAAATGTATAGTTGCTGTCTACTGGGTGGTCAGTACCTGGGCCTGTGAAAACCAGGCTTTAATATGTGATAACAATATTACAAAAAATGCAAGAGTGAAAGAGTAAGAGAAAAAAACATATTCAAGTTGGATCCAAACTGTAATTTGGCTCATGAAACAGTTGCGCTAGAATAGTTTTACTCAAAACAATACTGTTTGTTAATCGATTTTCCATTTGTCAAACTGTCGTACTTTCATTCTACTAATAACGTGAAAGTTTGGATGTTCAAAGGGACATCTATACCAGGTGGATATACCATTTACGCGAACCAAATGGTTTGCGTCTACTGTCATAGTGTGAGCCGCCAGGATGTGGATGACTTGCTGGAGTCTGTGTCTCCTGCGCAGTACAGTTTGACTGTCTTCAAGTCGCGAGTGAATAGGTACCTAATGAATAAGTGAGCCCCAACGTAGAACACATCGCTGCTTAACATCAGACAGGATGGTGGTGAAACGCTTGTTACAAAGGTGTTAAACATCTATTTATTATAACAGGTTGATAGACAACGTAAACTAAGTCAGTATTTTACTCAAGTATCAGTGTCATAGTTGTGTGAATAACTGAAATTACACGGATGAAATCGTGGGGCTTTTTCTTTCTTCTTAGAATTGCAATCGGGACGTTGTGGGTTTCAGACCGGTTGTACTAGGTGCGTACCGATAGGTTCAACCTACGTACGCTACACAATGTACGGTGAAGGAAAACATCACAAGGTTATGGCGATAGGCCTACACCGTCACGTTGTAAAATGGTTGAACTGTATCTTAAAATCTCGTATAATAATGGAAACGTAAAACGAACACCTCACAACACAAAGATATTACAGTAACAAATATTTTAATAATTTGATTTACCTTCGTTTTCAGGGAACAGCGCCATTATAAGATTGATGCATAACTTAAAGAGATCATCTGTCCATTTATGTTTGATTCTCGTATCTCCCATGAATAAGTCGACGGGAGGACAATTCAGCGATATAAATCCCAAATACAATTTGGCATACTTTTCAATTACTTTTTTCGTCGGATCTGGACTGATTTTATAAATTTTAACAACGGAATTCACAGCCATGTCACGAATATTCTCAGACTCATTCACTGAAACACAAACAATAAACTGTTAATTTAAATATGGCACTACTTATGTGTATACAATTGAAGTACTTGTATGCTTAATACTTACACACGTGGGAAACAAGAGCAGTGACATATTTATGAGATCGCGGTGGTCGCATTATACAAATTTCTTCTAACAATTCCATAGCTACGATTGTCATTTTATCGTCTGTAACTAAGTACTTAAGATAGTCTATAGCTTCATCTGTGATGTGCGGAGCTTCCAAGTAAATTTTTCGCAGCAGAACATCTTTTGCGTTTTCAGTGTTGGGATCACCACGCTCACAGATCTGCGTTATGAGCGCGCATAGTAGTTGGTTGTAGTTATGGTCGTGCTTCTCATGCAGGCGAGGTTGCAGCGTGATAGGGTGCCGGTTGAAACCCTGCATAAAGGAATACTCCTCGTATAGCCACGATATAGCGAGCTCTGTCCTGTTCATCGCATCGTCTAGGATGTAGTTGAGTACTAAGTCCCGCAGTTCAGGCGTGTAGCTCGACGCGAATATGGTGATCAGTTTGTTGCGTATCTGTGTGGCTCCCCCGATCGCGGCATCATTCTCCGCCCGCAGTATCCTGGTTACCGCTTGGAGCACCAACTTCTGTTTGGTTTCTTTGGGCAACGGTGCAGTGATTTCATGCAATTTTAGTAGTTTTACTCTGTGCTTCAATTTCGGTATCGTAGGAGTCGGTGGAGGAACAGGCTTTTCTTGATTTTTGCCCTTCCTTGCTTCTTCTTTCAAGTGTTCTTGCCTCGTTTCTTCCATTAATTTTGTAACCGCACTCTCCATTTGTCTGTCAGCTTTAGTAGATTCTTGTAACTTAGCTACAGCGTTCCGTAGAGTAGCTTTTTCGTCGTTTTCTTTAATATTAGGAATTTTTGCAGCAATCGCCGCTAGTGACGTCTGAGGTGTTTGTGTAGGTGCTGATGGTAATGATTCTCCCTTAATAAGAGCTAACATCATACAAGCTAATTGTCGTTTTTGATTTGGAGTTCCAGCATTCGACACAGGTTTGTATATGGAAGTGAAGTTAGGAGGCATAGCAGTGGGCAGTTGATGAAGCAGAGTGCTTGTCACTAAAGATACTACTTTTTCTATGTTATTTATACCGTCGTAAAGGGAGTCTTCTGTGACCGGTCGCTTGGGCCCCTCGTCCGACACCTGCGCCGCAATTTTAGGAGCTTTCACTGGCATTGGCGTGTACGGCTCAATTCGCGGCTTCTTGCTTGGCACGTCCACTTTATTCTCACCATGACGTTTCTGCCGTCTTTCCTTAGGCAATATTTTATTGATATCTTGGTTGGACATACCTAAGTCAAGTAATAGTTGCGTGAGTGTCGGAAGACAGTCGGAGCTTGAAGGGTGTTTCGCTAGATTGATGAGAATCATTTTGAGGTGTTTCCTGACGGAGTTGACCTGCGATTGTGAGAGCGTGGGCGGAAGCGTAGTGTGCAGATCTCCCAGCGCTTGCATCACACGCCCCATATACCGCGGCCTATACTTCGCCAGAGAACACACTGATGTCATGCATGCCATCAAGTTCACACTTGATATGTGCTGAGAGTTGTGGAATTTTAGCAGCAAGTTGAATATGTGCCTGGAAAATAAAGTGTGTAAATTTAGTTTAGATTAGAATAGTGTTACATTTTGATACTTTGAGCCTATATTGCAATAAACAAGTTGATTATGTATTACAGAAAACTTACTCAGATTCTTCTTCCAGAGCTTTCTTGTTGATGAAAGGTATACTAATAGTAATGTCTTCAAGGGCATACTCCTCGTTATCAGAATATGCGCCGTCCCTCGGCGTCTGAAGCAGGACTATTTCTTCCAAGAATTTGATGGAGTGCGTCCTTATACCTTCATTGTCACTATCTATCATGTTCAATATCTGAATCTGTGAATATAAATGACTTATTAATGAATGCAGGTTGAATTATGTACATAAACCAAAAATGTACATAACACAATGAATCTTTCATGATGTTTTATAAAATATGAAGATCATATTTAATATACAAGTTTTTATTAAACTACATGGAATTTTATACTTTCGCAAAATAAAGGAAGTTTATTACTACAGAAAAAAATCTTTAAACAACAGCACTTTCGCTAAGCAAACTACAAAACATATGTGAGGTGTATTTATAATAATTTTATGAATAGTCCTTCCAATTCAGGGACAACAACCAACTACAGATTAATTTCGTCTGGTTCTGTTTCCTAAGATACTTGGGTGATGCTGTTGCACTTATCATCAATACCCTACTATAAGCTATGATAAAGTATCATGGGAACATTTTGAAATATCGCTTGACAGGTGTAGTACACACATCAAAAGTGTCTAGGGATCAAGTACATTTTAGAAGATTGCAATAGCTGTATATCTCGCAAAAAAATGTTGACCATAGAATTCTAGTAGGATAAAAAAAATTGCAACGTAAAGAAAATTCGCTACAGGTACATAAAAATACAATAAATATTCTAGTATTCAGATTGGAAGCAACTTGCATTATGACTATTAAATTCCATGCTTATGTTAATAATTTAACACAGCAATAAAAATATTTATAAAATTTCATGGCAATCAACTGGGCTTTGCAGACTGTTTTGAATCAATTTGATTTTATCACTTGTGCAAATAGGGTAGAAAATTGTAATTGAGGTTTAACGTTGTGGAAAGTCCATAGAATTGAACATACACGGAATGGGAAGTTCCTGGCATTACAGACCATAATGTAACACTAACGCTAAGCATTATTTGTATTCAGTGTGCTGGAGTCATTTTATACAGACTCTTAAGAACTTTTTATCTTTGTTTTTGACACATTTATTTTGTACTTTTATATTGGTTGTCAATTTAGTTTGTGCAGTGTGTGGAAAAATAGTAATAAATTGGTTGTGATCCTGTTCCCAAGCATTCGCCATTCGCTTTCAGCTGTCAATAAGCATCTAGGAGTTATGCAGCCAAACCTAACTTTAGACTAATAGAATAAATCATTAAAAAATTGTCCAAAAATTCGCAGTTCACACAATATAGGTAAGTAATATATATGAATTTTGTATTGAATAATGCGGTATGGCCATACAAAGATTGTCACAAAATTGAATTTTCATTTGTATTTGAGTTATTGCGCATGCTGTTGGGTTGTTACAATATTAATACTGGGTTATGACCCAATTAATATAAAACCTATGTAATACTAGCTGACCTGGCAAATGTTGTTTTGCCTATATACATACAATATTAATAGTGTTTCTCTGTTATTATATGCATGTATTATACATATAAACCTTCCTTAAAAAACCGTTGTGTATCTATAGAAAAGCAAAACAAAATCTGTTTTGTAGGTTTAAAGATCTGAACATACATAAGAACAGACAGCGGGAGGCGACTTCGTTTTATACTATGTGTTGACAATATAGGTTTCAGAACATCTTTTCAAACAATTAGACACCATGTCATACAGAACTACTGATATGTCACAATAAGAGACAGAATGAGACTGGTAATGCAGGTATACATTTTCACATACACAGTTTAAAAAATTGAATATTTATTACATTCAGATATAGGCCAATGGTTTTTTTTGGTACTTTTTTATTGTGATCATTAATTTAATTTAGTTAATTCATATTATATCTGTTTGATGAAAACTTTGATGTTTTTTTATTGATACTCTACTAGTATACAGAATAGCAATAAAACAATCTTATAACACAATACTACATTATGTACATATATGTATATAAATAAAAAATAAAATGCCCACGGCATGGACTAGTGGTCAGGGAATCTTACTCTAGGACAACATTTGCGGGTTCAATTCCTAAGTGCAACATAATTGCTTTAGGCATTTGTCATGTGTCTCTAGGCATTAAATAAGAATATCCCAGGCTATTTATTTATTATATCTACTGAGCAAACACATAGAGAAGAAGAAGTAACACAGGACACCTGATACAATATTAAATAAGCTATTTCACAGTTCTAATCAAATAAGTTTAAAATTAAATGTAGTTAGTAGTTCATTGATTTCTTTTTTCCATAGTCCTCTAAATTTATAGAAAGCAATGAAGGAACAAGTACTTGAATAATTACACAACTGTTTAATAAAAAAATAATACATGTACATCAAATCTGAAGAAAAACAGTTGGAGGGATACTAAATTTTTTAACGAAAGCACTGCAACTGGTAAGAAAAGTGCATCAAGTATACACTATACATTTTATTTTAGGATGGCACAAATTAGCTGAATTGGGGATAATAGAGTACAATGTTGTATTGACTCTTGTTCTACAAATCTTGAGATGGTTGTTCATAAAAATATTTTCCACTAACCTTAAGTTGATTCATCTGGTCCCAAACACTTTGTTTTTCTGTAATAGACGCCTGTGATTTACCCAACCACTGGAGCATGTGACGATATGTGATACTTGATGCCTGTATGACACGCTTTTGTACTGCTATGACACTGTCACATAAAAGACCCACCAAATTGCCCACCGTTTTAGGCAAGTACTGAGGATGACTCTTGCTGAAAATGTAAAGCATCTATTGTACAAAGTCAAAAGTACAAAACAACATTTGTTGAAATGTTTACATACACTTCTCATTCAGAAAAACAATCTAGTTGGCATATGTACCTTAGTTCTTCAATAAAGGTTATAACTTGCTTCTTCACTTCTGTCGACTTATTGTTAGCAAAACTTAGAATATTTTCCAGATAATTTGAAATATATTGAGGTGTTTGATGGATAATGACCTCAGATATTTTTCGGATAAGATCTGCTTTTTTATTGCCTTCCGCCATTCCCGCATGGTTTATCATTTCTATTAACTGAAAAAGAATGGTCGATTTATATTAATCTAATCAATGAAACATCAAGATCATCATTACGATGGAAGAAACTAACCTGTTTCTCTGATGCCATGACGGAACGTGGTGAATTGTATAATAGGCACCCAAAATATACAGTATTTTATTTCCTCTTAGTAAATCTCAGTTCAACGTCATCATTTCTGGTGTGAAAGGGCTAAATACTAGAAGAAATTATATTAAATCTACAAATTTCATGTCCCGGGTTTTCTTTTAACCACTGTTCACTATTGAAATTGACACTTGACAGATTTTTTTTCTTAATATACATAGTCTCGGGCTTTTAGCCCATTTGCCATAGATATCCTTTCCTTTACTTCTCACTCACCCTACCTTATTTTTCAGCATCAGCACATTATTACACTTTTTCCATTACATTAAAACTAATGGCAGGGAAAATATAATTTGAAAATGTGAAACAAAGAAGCCAGAATAGGTATCTCATGGGTATCTCATCGCTTCCCGCGTAAATCCCAGATTTTTTTTATAGTCGGTTAACGTTGATTGGGCCTTAGAAATTCAGGACTTAGAGCGCTGTGGATCTTTTCTTTTTAACAAAATGTCTCCCGATTTGTCACCCAGTTTAACAGTAAATAGCTGTACCGCGCGGTGTTACTCATAGACGTAGAATCCCGCCACTACGCGTACATTATATTTCTATGGTGTTAAGTACTGGCATTTTTTTCGTTCCTTCGTCAAGTAGGTTCCTTTTATTCGTTACAAACAAACATCCATCCATGCAATTCTTTCCTCTTTATAATATTATAACAAATAATGCATTAATTTCGACCAAATTTGATTACCATAAAAACAGTTCTTGTGAGTTAATCTTAAAAGATAGTCATATACGGTCGTGGATATTTTTTTAGATCATTTCAAGAGGAATAATTATTTCATGCATATATTTTTGATATCTTGAACCAACGCAACGGAAGCCCTCAAGGATAAATAATTTCCCCCGTTTTTTCACATTTTACATTATTTCTTCGCTCCTAATAGTTGCAGCGTGACATTATATAGCCTTCCTCAATAAATGGTCTATTCCACACAAAAATATTTTTCACAGAAGTTCCTGAGATTAGCGCGTTCAATCAAACAAAAAACAAACTCTTCAGCTTTATAATATTAGTATCTATAGATTAGAGGCGCTGTGTTGTGACCTCAGTTTGAAACCGTAGACGCTATGTATACCTACCGAGTCGCCCAGGGTTATGTGGATTCTCACCGAATAAAACCTCCGGTTGCTGTCGGTGGCGTGTGTTGGCGCCGGGATGTCCTAAGTACTCACCGACCATCTCGAACTCATTCCGATCCCCCGTTCTTCGCTATCCACATCATATTTTGGTTATTATTACTTAGGTTAGTCCTGGCCCGTGCCTCGACAACCCTCAGTCTCTCGTATAGTCACCACTGTAGCCCTATTCATAGCCCGGGTCTACACGGCTGAAAAAAATTGTTCCGAAGCAGGAAGGAATTAAATGAACGGGGACGGTATAGAATGTTTGAATTCTTGTGCTGAAAAGTAGTTTTTATTTGAGACAGTAACTGTAAACTGCAAAGTCAAAGTAAAAATTTCATTATTTCATCGTTATAAGTGGTATAACATACAGATATACAGTAGCATAACACAAAGCTTGAAGAACGTCATTTATGACTTTAAAATAAGTATAAGTAATCGTACCCGGTTCGAATTAATTTCTTTTACTGGTCAGAAGAACCGGGAAGAAACTGGCATCTTTTCAAATCGCCAAGGCTTACTAAGGTTTATATGCTAAGTATACTTAACATAAATATGACTTAATTTAATATTAATTTAACAAATGCTTGATGGCCGGATTCATCCCTGACTAGTGAACAGTTCAAGGGCACTAAATTATATTTATATTAAATAAAATAAAAGGGTGCCCCTGTGGGTTATGTAACTGAACCCCTGAGATCATGCAAGCAAGCACCCCGCTCATTACCAACTATAATAATATGGAATGTTTAGTCTTAGCTATCTTAATAATTATGTTTTACATCAATACGAGCTGTCCATGTTTGTCCATGAATTATCATCATGTAGGTAATCATCAACCCTGTAGTATGCCTTACTAATTAACTGTTTCTTTACAACTGACTTAAATTTTCCCTCAGACAACTCAGTTATTTCCTTGGGCAGTTTGTTATAAATGTTAATAGCAAGTCCTAAGAAGCACTTGCTAGTTTTGCTGAGGCGAGTAAAAGGCGACTTAAAAGATAATGCAGCTTTCCAGATATCCAGACATTTCACTCTCATATTGTTAACACTCACATCTCTCTTCTTTATGTATTGTTTAATTGCCATGGATTATACTGAGTCTCTGTTTAAAGCAGTCACGAGAGGACATCAGTTTACCAACATTGAAATAGGTAGGTACATAACACTCTTTATTTAACTCTCTTCCGACAATAAACGCCTGTTAGGCGTCATAACAAATAAACCATCTATGGTGTCTATTTTACTGTCCGCCAATATGTTAATATTTATGTACCTACACTAAGAACAGTCCAGGACTGCAAGAACGAAACACCTCTGGATTTAAAAAAAAGTGGCTTATCCTTATTTTTATAGATAAACTTCAAACTGCATGAAAATATTGGTAACTTATTCGTTGAAGCTGAACGAGGGCCCCGTCAACAACGTGCGAGTGGGCACCGTGGGGTTTTAGGGGTTTTTTGGGTGCGACTTCCCAACCCGATACAAAAAAGAGAGAAGTAGTTCTTCTTCATAACACTCAAAGAAAAATAAAACAACAGCAATACTGAAATTCCATGTTTATTTTTTGACGTAATAATCTTATACCTATGTACCTAAATAAATAACTAACACCTATTTATACTTTTACCTAGTTACAGTCTGTACAAAAAGTCAGCATGGCGGCGGCGTAGGGTGTAAAATAAAAAAGAATTAAGTCATTTCAATTTCGATATACGAATCCTTAAATATAAAATAATGTCGTGTTAGTTACACTATTTATAAATCAAGAACCTATTAAGTTGAACATTGCTGTGGAGCTTAAGACCTGGAAACAGACATAGGAAACTTTTTATCCCGAACCTGAGGGACGCGGCGCTATATAGAGGGTGTTATAGTTTGTATGCATTAGTGAAACTTCGCGAATGAAATCGCGGGGCGTCCACTAGTTAATTGGTATAGTATACTACAACTATAATAACCTATAAGTACAAAAATACACAGGATATCTAGCCAGTCTCCGAAAAATTAGGGTTGACTTAATTATGACGCAGTGCCGTCAGTACACGTTATACAGTGTAACTAAGCCATCAGTCGTGCTTGGGTAGTTTTCATTTCATAGTTTTCTGGTTTTTGTGATTCTTCGATTTCGAGATAAAGGCTGCGCACCACCACTAGGAAGTAGAAGGTTACACCTGAAACAATTTAGTACGATAGTGTTAATTTGGCAAGTATCTTTACAATGCATATATGGGACAGCTTGCAAGCAATGTTTATAATTTTAACTATGTACGGTGGGCCAAAAAAGTTTATTACTGTTTTTAATTACACCTTTTTTACTGTGACATCATTAAGGCCTACCTGAGTATAGGTTTGTAAACAATTGTATAATTTATTGAATTGAATTCGTATAGGTTGTTATAACGTCACAAATATAAAATGAACTTTATTGTTTAAGTTCATTCCTATGAGCTTTAACTTGAGGTTGGTACATCAGATTTTTGCCAGACTGTACCGATTAAGTATCTACGTATACACACAGATACAGTTTTCTAATCACTGTTTATGTATATTAAAAAACGATACTGGGAAGATATGATTTGATTTCCACCGGAAATCAGATTTGATTTCTGAATAAAGGCAATATTATAAAGCAAACTCAGACTGTCTTTTTTTGGCTTATTTTAAGTTAGGACTGTCCCTTAAGTATGGATCCAGAGGGAATCTGTCAGAATTAAAGTACGATTTTGACAAAGCAAAGAAAGAATTCGTATCATAACTTTGCAGCTAAGGTGAATTGCAAAATGAAACTAGTAGATACTTATAATAAACTCAGTTGAACTTTGAGATTTTCGTACCTACCTCCGTGAGGTGGACAGACGTTTAGAACCAATATGTGTAGGACATATTTCTGGTGCATGCATACTTTTTTACCTTATGGTGAAAAAAATTTGGGTGATAAGAAATCACTGCCTATATAGGTAGGTGGGTCACATGATAATATTATCTTTCGTGTCTTAAATACCTTTGATTGCTTTAGGTCTAAGTTCCACACTGAACACCTTAAGTATTACCTACTGGCAGTCTACAAATATGTAGCTCAGAAAAGTAAGAAAATCATAAGCGCGATTATGTGTTTACCTATTTTAAGACTGAAAAACTTACCACAAATTATTAGCTGCGGAGCTGTCAGGACGAAACCAGCGAAGACAAAGAACACGATGACCATAATTAATTCTAAGCATAGATTTGCTATTCCCGCAATGAAGTACCAGCGCATGTATCTTGGCTCATACTGGAAAACAATAAAAACTTGCTGGTAAAAGATGTACACTCCATTTTTCTTCAATAGAATTTCATACGTTTCTGTCGGTTAGCATCGAATGACTAAGCACATGTATCAAGTCATCGAATATAACCTACGTAATTGGGGCGGATTACAGTATTTTTAGATTGCTTTAGATTGCTCAAAAACCCACGTCCAAGCAAGGAATTAGGTACATCGCTTGTGAAGGTTCGGCCCGAAGTCAAGGTAGATTCTCAATCAAAATGTAAGTAATGAAAAATAGTATAAGTATTATGCCGTGTGGTGATGGCGAATAGAATACTTCTGTCGCCACCCCAGCTCAACCCGTCTTGTCGTCGTACCCCCCACGACATAAGAGGCGATCGAAGGAACTCTCTAGAAGACTGGCAGCAGCGCTCTCTGTGAGTTAAACGACAACACCAATGCGATACCCAAACCGCCTGCCAAGCGTGGATATTATTATTATTTCTTCCCCAAATGATCAAGTAGTAGGTTCCTCGTCCAGTAGTGGACGTCATGTGGCTGATGATGTAAGTAATAGTTGGAAATTGCGTATGTATCTAGTAGGTAAGGATCTAATCTATCCACTGTCGAATTATCAATGTAGAGCGGAGAGTAAATAACAACTCCAATGCTTAATGCTGTCTGTTGTCTTATTTAACATTTATTACTGGGTACCTATCTATTTATTTGCCCAGACAGAGCATGCAAACAAACCTTATGGGCTCCGATGACGAGTAACAAACTAATGATGATATAGTACAGATGAAGTAGCATGTATATGCTGTGCAGGATGTATATTTTGACGGCATCGCGCTGTAGCTCCTCCGCCGTGTGCCCCGGCGGCGGCGCGTGGTTCTCCCGCACGTAGCTCGCCACTCGGTACGTCACAAAAATCAGCGAACCCAACGCTCCCACTGCGAATATCTGAACGAACGGCACTATATCACTTAAAAATCGCTAACAATTATAGATTCTACGGTATACACATTTTACCATTTGTCAATTGAATGTTGACTTACCAGTGACAAGTATCCAATAATTAATGTTCCGATCCTTAGAGAGAAACAGAAACAACATTTGGTGACTCTTGGCAATCCCAACACACCCATTTTAAAGTAGGTAACTATGTTTTCGTAACACGGCTCACTTGTAATTAGAAGCTCCAACTTTTGTAAAATACATAAACTGTTTAACACACCGATTGTCAATTTAATGTATGTAATTCATTATACTAAGCTATTGACTTGTAATGCTCACGGATTTAACTGCAAAGGATATCGGTCACAAATTTAAGGCGCGAGTAAGTATGACCGCAAATGGTGCACGGTTTGAGTGCGGGGAGTTGTACCCGGCTTTATCAGATAGCCTATGTATTTATCTTCCTGTGATAACAAACTACAGGCCGCGATGGGTTAAGAACGATTAAAACGGATTCGTGAGGTGTCACACTTTGCTTGATGTTTTAAATTAACAGCGTGGATTGTTATTGTTCACAGGCTTCCATAATCATAAGCACGCTGAAAAGAAAGCACGTCGGCATTTCAGAGGTTTAATTTTAATATAAGAATGATAAAAATGCAAATTACAGCGCGGTAAAAGATGCTACTTATTAACACCATTTTCCTCTCCGTGGAACAATTAAGGTACAAATTTCTGAGTAATTTTATGTTCTCAATATAGTTAAGGAAGTCTTATAGATTCCGACTTAATGTACGAATATGCTATAAATCTATATTGTATGTTTCAATGTTTAAAATGCTGTTTTAAAACGGGCAGAATGACCGCGAAATGCACTATTTTATACGCTATTACTTGAATGGTCAAATCATTGTAGTTGATCCGTCCGCTCTGGATAAGTAGTACAATTTGATCGCGCCTTTGCATTGTATCGGACAGCGACGGCGGCGGCGGCACTGTGAAGTCTGTAGTCAAAGGAGTAGCATAGCATTGATCGCTCCAAGATCTAGTGCCCCGTGCTCATCTGAGTGTTACAAAATAAACCAGTAGCGATACATACTTTACGATTTATTATATTTTTGCTCTATTGTGAAAAGGAACCGTGTCTCTAGAATGTAAAGTGCGTTTATATTTGCTATATTGGCCTATTGTTGACTGCGAGAGCAACGGCGGCGGCAGCGAGGAGGTGCGTCTGCGCAGGCACACAGGACAATTGTCACCAATCTTCATTGGATAAACGGCGGCGGGCGGCTCAACGTTTGTGTGGAGAGCCAGTTAACTTCATCTGACACGGATTGCTTTCTCGAACATGTTGCGAGTAAACCAGACCGTTCATTTTGAGTGGCCCAAGCTTACCAGGTGCTGCTGCTGTCTTCCACTCAGGAAGGGTATCCTCGCATTCGGATATGTCAATATCGTAAGTTTCTATGCGTAGCTAATAATACAACGATTTTAAGTGCTTTGCGATGCGACTGAATATTTATATATTTCTTTAGATGCTAAGGCTGTGCGTAGTTAAGTAACTTTCATAACATAAAATCCGTGAAATGATCTAGTTTTATTATTTTAATTGCTTATGTTCCTCCGTAATTTTCATCACATCAACAGAAGCTTCACCGTGAAATGTGGGTAGAGCAGCATCCACACCTTCAGTCGGGAAAACCTACTTTGATTTTCCTTCACCTGCACGGTAAAAAATCACAGATAAGAATAAATTTTTCAAACCCTTTTCATCTGCCGGTAAGAATTGAATGTAATCGGAGCAAGTCAGATAGGACTTATAAGGTGCATAATATTTATTAATTTGCTTTAGAACAGTACCAAAATATTAATTTAATTAATTATAAATAGACAAGGAAAGTGCAGTGCGCAGTAATTACCTATCTATGTACTTGTTCTTTGGTAAATTGTATCATTTATATATAAATTCCTCTATGCTTTTAAAAAAGTTCGCTGCAATATTGGATCGGTACATAATATGTATTATATGAATATAAATTTGTACTTGGTAGTAAGATTTTAGTAACATAATAAACTTTTCAAAGTTGATAAGAGAGTATGTAAGCATGATTCTAATGCACTACATATGAGTATGTGGTTTCGGTATTTTATACTTATAGGTTTTACAGTGATGTTATTGTTTAGTAGCGTAAACGATGTCCATTAGCATAAAATTTTATGGCGTTAAGGCTTACATTATTAACATGGTACCAAATTTTTCGAGTCACTTAGAATAAAATTGATGCAGTGAATTTCTTGAGTTTTGTAAATTAACTGTAGGTATGAAACATGTTTCAATGTCAATGTTAAGAAAATAAAGTCTGATAGTTTCTTGCTCTCAATAATTAAGAACTTATTGTTATATTAGTGAGTTCCTTGTGAATTAGTTCTGTGAGTAAAGAGGGTTATGGGTGATAATGATATGATGTTTCCTTCCTTTTCCTTATTTGTTTCATTGCAGAACTATTCTTTTAGGATCTGTTAAGTGATAATGCCTTACTAGCTATGTTTTTTCTAACGCTACACTGTATTATATTCACCTTATAGACAGTTCTATGGGGTTAGGTCTGGCAAAGTTCTTAGAAACTAAGAACAGCGAAGTAACTTTTCAATTTAGATTGTAGAAGTGGGAGTCGTATAAAGTCGCAATAATAATTCAATATTGTTAGTGTACCAAAATGGTGTAGGTCTCCGGGTCCGTTAGTTTCTTTCTACTAGCGTGATATCAGAGTTTTAATCGATAGCAGGGTTCCCTACATGAAAACTTAGTCTGTCCATTTGTGTAAACTATTTAAAAAAAACCGAAGTTCGTGTGAAGAAAATGTGAAAATGGAAGCTAAATTCGAGGGAGCATACGCAAATTAATGTTATTTTAAAATACGAATAAAATCCCTTCAATTGTAGATCGAAATAGTGTTCTTCTTCTTCTTTTCGAGTCGACAGCGTGTGTGTTGCTATATGTTTAGAAGGTTAAACATCATTAAAAAACTTGCATAATCCTTGCACTGGCCGTCCTCCCTCTCCTCTCGCATATATAGCTACTCCACTGCTGACGGATAGGTACTTATATAGTTTCTAGTTGCATTTTAGCTTTAGGAGGCGCATCCTATACCTGCATGCATATGTAACTACCTACCTACTACGCAATGCGCTCAATGTCTGTCCATAACTATAAGTGACCTACACAATGTCTACTATTGTTGTGGAAATCGTTGCAGATATTCTGCTCGTTCCTGGTGGGTGTGTATGCGTACAGCATCTACGCCGATGCGCCAAGCGAGGCTCTGGTGTTCCATGGCGCGCAGACGCACCACGTAACCGCAGAGTTGTGCCTCGCTGTCTACTGCTTCGAGATTCTTGCCAACGCGGCGCTCATCTATGGCGCTCACAAGGTAACCATATGTTTACAGACCATTATAGACGCGAGATGATATTGGTAAAATCGCGGCCCCTGCTTCCAAATACATCAGAGACGGCCTAGCCCGGAGAGTATAATCTCTTCCAGTGGCGGCGAGGTATAGCTGTATACTCCAAGAAAAAAGTAAAAAGAAAGCCATCGGAGTATTTAAATTATTTACACCGGATTTAGGATTACCTCTACATTCTTAAGAGGATTAGTAAGGATTCCGATATTTAATTAAATTATAAATTTCTAGTGGCAGCTTTGTAACAATAACAATATTACTAATATACTTTGTAAAAATCTTTGTCTTAATCCACTCCTTCTAATGTCAATACACTTGCACTGTAGGCAAAAGCACTTGATTAATATTTATTTGTAAATAAGCATACCTTTGTAACCAAAGGTCATTACAGGATTATGTCTGTTTTGTCTGGTTTTCCTTATGACATGCCATTTTGTTGACCACGTAAGAGAGCTGATATTTAAAGTTTTGAAAAATAAACTCTTTGCGAAACATCAGCAGGCGAACAGGAACCGTAATTCTTCAAATTAAAAATGTTCGCAAACCGTTCAGTTCTGTAGGTAAATTGCAATAGCCCATTTCATCCATTCTGTAAGTGTAAGAACATAAAATATTATATCCACTAACAATGCCATGGAGGTAATTTTCATTTCACTTTATTTTTTATTAGATTTTCTGTGAATAGCTACCAAGATTAAGAATAGAACATCTGTAGCGCAGACATGCGTCAGCAACAAGGGAGCGATTAATTAGGAACAATGTGTATTGATTACAGAAACGAGTGAGCTGTATCCGCGCGTTTTATTACTACGGCCTGGCGAGCACGGCGGCCACGGTGCTGATGCAGCTGGTGGACGTGGCAGTGGCCGCTCACCCCTACCTCGACATTGAGCTGCTGGCTCTCACCTTCGCTGGACTCTGTGAGCTATTCATAACAACATTGTGGTGGTGGTCTACCTAAAAATGTTGGCTTATATAACGTTAAGGGGCAGTTTAAGGAATATTTGAAGATGATAACTGTGAGGCTAGATGCTAGAAGTAGGAAAAGAGAAGTCGACGGCACTCACTTAAGGAAAATAATCGGTGGGATTAATACTACAAAACTTGGAACTCATTTTACAACCATTAGAATATAACATTAATGATTTGTGCTACACTCGCTGAAGAGATGTGCAACGACTTGGTACAGTCATGGTACAGAGTGATTGTGCCACTGGAGCACGTGGGATGATAATTACGCACAGTTATCTATCTAGCATGCCTGTATCCTTATTTATAGACTTCTCTGCCCCTGGCAGTGCGCAGCGTGCAAGGTGGGTGTTTGTTTCTTAGTGACAACACACTTGTCAACCTGTCACGTTTTATTAGAGGCCCCGCACCGACTAGCATCAATTGTAATGTTGAGGATGGTTTATTTGTTTACAGTCGGCATAGTTAGTAGTATCAACAAACTAGTAGGCAGGAAAAGGGCTCTTCCTTTATAACATAGACAAATTTGTATTACAGTTGTATTATCTATGAATATTTTTTAAAATCAAATAGGTACATAAGTATACCTTTGGCTTTCCGCGATGAGATGTAAAAACATTCTGTGTTTCTCATTAAATAAAATCCATTCCCATTATTGTGTCAATACTGTCCATAAAATCGTGTCTAGATTCCACTTACGTATGGCAACAATGGTTGATGAAGTGGCTCTGAGGTCTGTGGCTTTGCAGGTGTGCAACTATACCTGCTGACGCTGGTGCGCAGCCTGCTGCTTCGGCTGGGACGGGCGACGCCGCAGCGACAGCGCGCGGTGCCCGACGACGATCAGCAACTAATCGACGAATAGCCTTCCCATACTCACTCCACAATAACATGCCCAATTCCGTACTAAATACCTACCTATATCTCTGAGAAATTAATTCAAAGAGGTTGCGCTAACCTTTAAGACATAAGATTCTACCAAGCTAAGTTTTTTATTGCATGCCAAATGAACATTTATGTAATTCATTACTTTAAAATACATGGTATTCGATAGTTTCTTGGTAAAGTATTTTATTGACCAAGTTAGTCTATTAGTTTGATGGGTCCGAGATAGCATCTCTACTTGTGAAGAAAGTGCGTTTTTATCGATAATTAGTCATTGAGTCAAGTTACTAGGTACCTACTTATTATATAGCTATTTCAACTATCAAATGTAAATATTGTAACAGCTGTAAATTCTCCCTTTTTTGTCCCTTGGGGTAACCGTATTAAACCTAGAAATCCCGAAAAAAATCGGACAGATGAATGATTTGTAAGCAAAATAAATAGCGTTTGTTACAGTATCATAAGTATACAAACTGCAGTGGACGTCATGTGGTGATGATGATGAAGTAGACAAGTTCATCTATCAGATGATTAATATTTTTAATCAATTATTTTATTTTAACCCAAAACAATAAAAAAATGATCACAAAATCTACCGAGTCGATTACCGTTGCGTTAGTAGATAGACCAACTTTGCTGATAGCCCTCGACTATTGAAGGTGAACTACACTGGGAACGCGGGCAACCATTGGGTAGATGACCGCCCGCAGTCCCTAGGTTCTCGTGCGTAAGCCGGTTGAACTCTGGGATAATTGCTTGGTAGAAGAAAAATTAATCACCAAATTACGATATAAAAATACTACTACGCACTATTGAATCTATTTTATAAATAGGTACACAAGCTGTCCCCTGCAAACATTTGTTTTGCCATAGGAAGTCGCCTTTGCACCTCGTATATTGGAAGAAATACAACTTTTAAACCTTCCCTGGACTTCCACGTGTAATTCAAGTCGGTCCAGCCGTTCTCGAGTTTTAGCGATACTAACGAACATCAATTCATTTTCATATAATAGAGTTAACAAATAATGCATTAATTTCGGCCAAATTTCGACCGGAGTCTGTGTTTCCTGCGCAGTATAGTCTGAAGGTCTTCAAGTCGCGGGTGAATAGGTAGCTTCTGAACAAGTGTGCTCCATCGTAGACCACATCGCTGCTTAACATCAGGCAGGATGGTGGGAAAAAAAAAATTGATTACTTAAAAACGGTTCTAGTAAGTGAATCTTAAAAGATAGACATATACTGCCGCGGACATTTTTTTAGATTCTTTCAAGAGGAATAATTCTTTCTTTGCTATCTTGAACCGTTTTCGCAGCGCACGCAACGGAAGGCCCTCAAGGATGAAACATTTTCCCTGTTTTTGTCACATTTTCCATTATTTCTTCGCTCCTAACAGTTTCAGCGTGATGTTATATAGCCTAAAGCATTCCTCGATAAATGGTATATTCAACACAAAAATATTTTTTCAATTCGAACCAGTAGTTCCTGAGATTAGCGCGTTCAAACAAACTCTTCAACTTTATAATATTAGTATAGAAACAAAAAGAAATGGCATGGCCGCATATTACCTAGAAGTGCAAAAAATCGGCGTTATTGCAAAAAAAAAAAAAAATCTTTATAGGTATGTCACAATAACAGGATAGTATTTGTTGTATAATTAAATAATGTATTACCAATGTAATTTTGATTGGCATCCGTTAATATTAAACAGATGGTACCTTCAAACATTTGCTTGTTTGAGAAAAATGCTTCTGTAGCTGATGTGTATGCAGATTATTATTAAAAAAAAAAATACACTTCACGCCTTTTAATCCCAAAGCGGGGTAGCACTTGTTTGTGAAAATAATGTAAAACTGCGAAATGATGTGTAACATCAATGGATTCTTTATTGAACACTTTCCATTTAAAAATGTATAATTGTAAAACCTTAACGCTCAGAGCGATTGATTCAATATGCAGTAGTAGGCTTCAAAAAATATTTATTAACAATAAAAAAAAAAACTATGGACTGTCTTTGGGGAGCCCTCAAAGATAGAATTTTATGTGAGAATAATATAAATGAAGAGCAATTAACATCTTGCGGGTGGGTCTGTGTCGTCATCTGCCCAACGGAAAATGCTAAGGAATTTCGTAATCATTTTATTCCGAAATCATTTTATAGGTTTGCGATATCTTTAATATGGACTAAATAGCTGGACGCATTAGTTGTAGGTAACAAACAAACCATTCGGCATAAATCGGCAAACGCAACAACTTTATTTAATTGTTAAACAACTACAACAATCAGTTGAATATACCGGAAATGCGAGCACCGTAACTACGAGTACGACTAAGGTAAACCATTTAACTGACGGAACGCCCGCGGGGCTAGAGGTGGGTGGGGCGGGTTGCATTACACAAGTGGTTACTTTTTTCGATGTACGAGATATCATATCGGTGACGGTGATGGGTAAAGAACATACAATTTAAAAAAAAATCATCCTGCTCCCCCTACGTCTCACCCCGCGGGCGTTCCGCGGTTTGCCTTATAATAATCTTATTTCACACTGACACATTAATGTTTAAATAAAAGTGTATTTATGCGCATAACTTTACTTTGACTGCAGTAATAGATACAATATTTGTTTTACTATGTTCCTTATTGCCAGGTCTATGTTAAGTGCACAAAAGATAGAAAAGTTGGTCCATAAACTATCAGATTTAGAAAATGGCCTAAATCGTGTACCCAATATAATAATATAAAATCCCACAAAAACATAAATGTGAAAAATGTGTGCCAGTTCTTTTACTTGAACTTGGCTTGATACGCTGCCGTGTGCAGTGGAAACAGAATCTCGAAAATTACTAGAATTAGCACATGTTTAAGTAATTTGGCGGTCTATACCTATAATAAACATTTGGAACTGCTTCGTACAAATAATCTTGACGTGTTTTTAACAATATAGTTTTAAATATCATCGTTACTAGATAGCGTGTGGGTACAAATAGTATAATTTGAATTGAATAAATACAGGTCAAACGGTCCAATTAATATAAACATTCATCAATCGTATTTTATATGGTTGATTGACAGACAATAGAAACACATTTCCAGTTGAACTTGTATGTCCAAATAGATATTAAGGGCCTTACTAATAATGGCGGAATTGCTATTTCGAAGATACACAAAGCTCAACTTAACTTGTATGTCAAATACGGAATAACCAGTTAAAGTAGACCTGTAATAACCGTTGTGTAAGTGACAATGTGTTTATTGGTAAGGGGGTAAGTGTATAAGTATAGAAAGTAGCTGATATCAGTGAATTTATAAGATTTGAACATCGTAGGTTCATATTAGTGTTTAACCATATCTTACAAATTTGTTACAGAAAAAGCTTAATTTTCTTCACGAAGAGAGGAGTTATACGGAATTAAGGCCACTTAATAACTAGTGAGTGTTTATTCAGTTCACCGTTTGTTAGTTCTTACTTAGTACTTCCAGGCCCGCTATTTTTACTGAATTTGCTTGTGTTACTATAGACAGCTCGAAGGCTCTCGAACCCCAGAACCTCTAGCGTTTACGGTAGCGGAAACCCGGTGGCAGAATTTTGAGCAAGTTTTTGCAAGTGGTTGTTTAACAGTTGGATGTTCCAGCCATCTAAAGTCTAACTCGGTATAACAAAGACTTTGTATCGCAAGTCGCAACCGTAACAGTTTTAGGCACAAAACTACAAAAAAATTCGCCTTCGACTGACAGCGCCCGCAGCTTCTTCCTTAACCAGTGATAATTTCATGACAGCATCGCGACATGAGACTACAAGCGAGACTTAATGGAACTTGTGAACCTAAGTACTTATTTATTAAAATCCTAAATATTTAGACATTATGGAGTTTTGTTTAACATTGAAAAAGACTAAAGCATCTTTATCTCCATTCAATCCATACCTTATATTTTACCTTAGAATTATAAGGATCCCTTCATATAATCACGACAATTTCACGATTCTAAATTGCATCCTTATTGTAAACAGCCCTATAGGATAATGGAGCACATCCTTTGAAATCTTAATGAGTTGCTCTTTGCTACAATGCAGTAGGTACATAATATGATAAATTATCATTACATTCTTTTTCTAATACGAGTATCACTCAATCATATCACGTATCTTCTTATGATGATTTCTGATATTTGTATGTAATGGATTAATTAGATCTGAAAAATAAATTAAAAAAGATGCATACCAGTGTTGCACCGTTTACATAATTATTTCAGTCTAGATTTATACCTTCCAAATCAACAGCTGTACTTGTTTCACAGTAATATCATATTGGTAAATATTATAACACCAATCAGATTAGAAACGGATACCTACTATGGAACATTATAAAAGGAGTGATCTATTAGAAAAGACTTCGTATGTGCATTTTTATATTCCGTTATTATCGAAAATTCATAATGTGCCAGCAATAAAGAAGCCGCAATAAATGCTTTTCTGAGAATTTATTCAGTAAAATGTATTCAATGTTTTAAGCAGACACGTGTCACATTCCCGCTGCTACGAAAAATGATAAACAAGTATACGACGGGGAACAAATTATACATACAAACATTTAAATAACTTAAACGTATTTTTATAAGTAAGTATATAAAAATATATATATATATATATCTAAGGTAAGCGTATTCCAGACTAATGACATCATGAGTCATTAGTCTGGAATACGAAAATACGGAGTAAGTTTATATGGTGTATTTTACAGGAAATATAAAACAAAAGTGGAAGTATAAAAACTTGGTGTCGTGATGAACGCTCACGTAATTATGACTATCAAATTGTCTTTACACCGCTTGACATTTAAATTACCTACATTTCACTGGTGCAGATTCCACAGGACTACGCACTGAAATAAAACTCGTTTCTAAAATAAAATTGTACATCCCAAAATAATCGGTGACGACCTGAGGGCAGTCTATAACGTAGTGTCGTGGCAGCTTGAGGTGAACAAGTTGTACTTTGACCTGAGCTGGCCCGCGTGGGTATTCATGTTCAGCTGTGGCTTCCTTGCACCATACAATAGCTACCTACTGTTACTGAAGCGTCGTCGTCGGTGTAAGCAGAGTGGGAGCGTGGCATCGTCGCCGGTCGTCTGCACTGCACTGCCTGCACCGGCCGGCCATCCCCGCCACATGCGCGAGCAACAGTTGATCTTAGACCGCGCGCCGAGAAAGCTGTGCCACAATCGCGCGACATGGCCGCCTCCGTGCAAACAAGCTGGAAGTAAGTCACCTTATTAAATTAGCATTAGCGAAAGTAACAATAGGCCACTGACCATAATGCGTTTGGCGTGTGACGTTTGTTTAGATATTATTTCCTTTGCTTTACATCAAAATTGAATTTTTATTTAAAAAAATTGGGCGCTTCATGCGAATAGGTAGGTAATTGTTACCGAAACTAAGGTTGTGGAATGCGCAGTATTCTCTTTTTTTCTTCGGTCAGTTTTGCCGCGGAGAACCGTTTTTATTTTTGTACAATGGAAATCTTAGCTACCTACCTTGGCGTATGTAAAACCGAGTGAATGTTTACATCTATTTTCTGTTTACTTACTATGTATTCTTTACAGCGATTATTATTTAATAATACGTTATATCCCACATATAATGTCTCGCACACATGTCATTACATGCTAACATGTGTGCAGCGAAGTTTGTTATTGTATTTCTTTGGTGAAATTCGCCATGACCGGTAGCAGGATGATTCGTTGGCGTGCGAGCACAAGGAATGACTTTCTCACAGACTCGCCATACTTCGGAAAAATTAAGAGCGAAAGTTAAACGCAAACATCACACGGTTCAGAAGGTAATCCGCAGAGACGTCTGTCATTGTGATTATATTAGTACAAAATTTGCATAATCCGGTCAAGAACGACTCGGACCATCCTGATCGCAGGGTGCTTGGTAACATGCGTTCAGTAATGATGCAGTGTCATCGAGTGCTGAGAGGTATCATCACATTCAACTGTTAAATTACCTTAGACGCATTAATTTAATGAATTTGTCACTGTACCCAGTTATTTACTTAGTTTTGTGTTAGGATATGAATGAGTACCATTAGATACGAGTATTTCATGTTTCCAAAGATGATGCTACTTTTTTCTAGATGCCGAGACTTGACTCATACACTCTATTTAAAAAATATTTAATTAAACGGAACCCTATTTAGCAATCTCTACATTATTTTAAAAGTTCTTGTTAACACTACACACAACAAATTCGAAGCGAAATTTTTATTCTCGACTTTGTGAGTTGTAGGCAGGTAGAAAATAAATACCTATTTATAAAATGTTTATTGTTCAATTAACTAATGTCTATTTTAAACTAAATTACAGGACAAATCCGTCCGTAATTCCGTCGTAAACGGTCTACAAGCGCTTTATGAGTACAGTTGGTTATTTATAAAAATACTGTAACTAATGCTGTCCAAACTTTTTTTGTCAACGTTTTTAGTCTAGTAGGACAGTTATAAAATAAACACAGAAAATAATATAATGACCTATGCGGAACATAAACGCATACTTCGTGAAAATTTATAATTTATTTAATATTTTTGTGATTTGTATAGATGAGACTAATGATTATTTTTCTACAAATAACATAATATACTTACATTTAAAACAATAATTTAGGCGAAGTTTCCACTGTAGTTGCTGAAGGTGTTGTTTGTGAAGAAGATATTTTCTGATTTTACTTCTAGGTAATTAATTAAAAGTCATGTGTTGCCATTGCTATAAAATGCAATCCCTTGTGTAATGTTCTAATTAACGATGTGTGGTAACAGGTATTCTAGGTATTATAATAATATCACTTACATATTTTACGATTCTTCTAGAACAATTAACGAAAATATCGTTTTGCTGCCATCTTCTTGTCATCATGTATATAGCTGAGGTAGCTGAGTAGTGGTAAGTAAAATCAGGTGTCCGCGACACCAGCACGTGGTATAACACGTGGCACTATCCAGCTGTACCTGTAGGCCTTACCTACAGAGCCTTCATAGAGAAGTAAAAAAAACGACTCAATTAAAGTGAATTCGTTAAAGATCAGAAAGAAGGAGAGTTTTTAGAGAGATCTTTAGTAAATAAAGTTCGAGTCCTTTGTGGAAACTCCGACTTTCGTACACCAATACCAAAACAATGATCACATTAATAAGTGCTACAAAGTGTAATATCAGGAACTCTTTTAGCATAACCAACTTTATTGATTTGCAAAAAATCAGCGGCCCAGTATGTACCAGTATTTATTTTAATACAAGGCGTAAAAGGCGACCGACCTGAGATGTATGTTGGTAGTGTTTTTATACTTATAAAACTAGTTGCTTTAATATTTGTTTATCTATAGTTTAATTTTCAAGGTTAGTACTGGTAATATTGGTAGCCTCACGGGAGGTGATAAGCTAAATGTGACAAATTGAACCTACGATATTTATCGGCTAATTAAATAACTTTATCAATAAAAAAAAATCTTCGAACAGGCAACTAACAAGTGAAAATTCATCTAGGTGTAATGTTGTCATCAATATGTACGCGTATTTATTTTATGTTTGTCAACAAAATAATAATAAACCTTCAATATGGTCACCTTTCTCTAATAGTTATTCTGTGCACGATAATATCCAATGTGTGTTCTGGATCGATGTATATAATTATTGGTGTAGTGTTGGTACATAATCCAAGAGCAGAAGTTGATAGTGCCAATGTGTGGCGCGGGTTTATCATATTTCGACCGAATTCCGTACTTAAAAATTTAAGCTCGCTTTAAAAAAATTCAGTCTTATAAGAGGAAGTTAAAAAACATAAACACGAGGGTGTACATGTGGGTACATTTACTTAATTATAGTAACTTTAGTATTATTTGAAAAACTGAAACTACGCGGAGAACACTTATAAATAAATGAGTAAGTACGTATCCAGTGATACTTTAACATCATAAGGCTGATACGCGATAAAAAGTTCAAAGGCCAAGTCTGTCGACTAAACAATAATATACATATTAAACAGTAATAATATCATCTACTATGACAACTAACAACATAATGATTTGTTACTTCTTACTTACCTACAAAAATATTCTTATTTCAAAGTATGACGGGAGATGTTCTTATCATTCCGTCAACGATTGATTTCTATGTACCATTAAACTAAGCAAGCAGGTAGGCATTTACGGTAGGACATATGTAGTTAGCAAATCTAGGCCAACATTATGCGTACAATGTAACTATAGTCATAACAAGTTTTTAATCGACATAAGCATGAGAATCTTCTAAAAACCGCTCGCTTCGAAACGTACCGCCTCTCTCGTGGGAAGAGCTGCAGATGATGCAATGACAATTTTCTGACAGCCTCTCTTGAAGATTTATTACGATTCAATGTTTCGTCAGTTCTCTAATGCCCTTAATCACATACAAAGTACATTATTTCAAGATTTATACAAAACACACTTTTAGGCCTAATGTCTGGAAAATGAAATTCCTTGTAGAACTAACTGACCGCAATTATCGGCATAGAAGTCGATCATGACTCTTTGTTCCAGACCCAATGTTTGTTTGTTATCAGAGTTTTGACAGTTGACAGGGCAGTTGTAGCTCATACTCCAAGAAAATGTTTCAGTGATGCAGCAGGTAGGTACTTGCTGTGACATTGATTTGCATGCGAATATGTTTTCTTCTACAAAATCAACATAAACACAATCTGTCTATCAAAGCTGGGTAGTGGGTTGGATGGTGTCCTTCCATGAAATTCCATCTCCTAGGTTGCTAGGTAAAATGTAATACAGAATTTAAATTGTTATTCAAATCATTTAATTGCATACCACAACGTTAGGTTCTTAAGATATAGCATGTATGGGATATCATAGGTACATGAAAACATTGCGGACCCTGGTGGGCACAGCAAATTATTACTTATAGTAAGGGAGAGGAAGACGCATATACTAAGTGTTCCTTCTATATAAAATTCTAAATTTTGTGAACAGTAATTTTCCAGTAATAACCGGATAATTTCAACTTTGAATCGGATTACTGGCATGGTTTTTGAGAAACCTTACTTAAAGTAATTGCTGTACATTGGCGTGACACTCTCACGTAATATAACCGTGTACCGTGTTCTCAACAAACCTCGGTTACATAAGCGGCTGAAGGGGTTTTTCCCTCTGGGAAACTTTGCGAATTAAAACATAAAGATTTGTTTGAAATTTATTAGATCAAGCACAGTGTAAAATATGAAGGGTTATCTATCAGCAAACGACCCGAGTCTGTGTCGTCATATAGACAGCATCGGTAAACGAATATAGTCGTGAACACTAGGTTTATAAGTTGAGCCAGTATTGCGTGTGCATTCATTTTAAGTATGGCTTAGCGTATTTTGAACAGCTCTAGGTGGAGTGAGAGTCTGCGCTGTCTTCTCGACGATGTTGCGTGGCATTTCTCAGTGCTCTGGCGCAACTAAAGAGGTTACTTTTGTGCTTGTTATTGCGAGCGGTAGCTACAAATGATGCTCGAGACAAACTCCGAAATAGATGGTAATGTAATCGTTAACTAAATAGGTATTTGAAGTACGGTCGACCAAGAAAGTGATCTATCAGTTTTTATGACACCTCCTGTCTCGTTTAAACATGAACTTGTTCTTTTATGACAAGAAAAAAATAACCACAATGTCTAATGATATTCATATGAGTTTCAACCTTATAGGTTAGTAAACCAGATTCTTAACCGACTGCACCTGTAACTTACATTTTCGTAGGTTTGCCTACTAAAAAACCTACCTACACCCTAACTGGGTGTAAATTACTTCAGGTAAGTTATCGTCGTACCTCTTAGAACTGCTCTGTGGTCGATTGAAAATAAAAAGTGGCGTGAAAAACGCTCACAAAATGTTTTCTTCGAATTGTTACATCCTTTCATGTCTCGGGAATGACTCAAAACGTTTTAGAATAATGTTTTACTTAACAACGATCGAAGTCTCAGTATTATTTTTAGCACTTTATCCACACTTTAAATCTAGCTTCAGTAGGTTTTCTTACATAATATGTATAGGAAATATACAACATGTCACAATTGCGATACGGGAGCGTAAAGTGAAATTAAATGGTAAGTTCCTCGTAGTGGTGGGTGCGTGGCTACTGCACTACTTGACATGTGGGTCAATAAACCTAACGACGAAACATTACTCGAATGGTACACTTTATTTCCTTGTCTCGGTTTTTAACAAAAAAAATATAGACTGATATCTTGGCCTCCGTTATTTGTATGGAAAAGAAAGAGAAAAATATACTAACGTAGACTACAGCACATACTTACTTTACAGTCTACTTACTTACTTTTTAAGTATACTTAACCTTAAATAAATGATGCGTAGGATATCCAATAGTGCTAAAAGTTTAAAACGTTAATAAAGCAGTGTGTGTAGTCTATGAGTCAGTGCGTGCGGATTTAAAATCGCAAAGATTGATCAACATAATTATATAGGCACATAAGTATGAAAATTAGCCGTAAAATGTAGTGTTTACTAGAAATATTTCTAGAATGCTTGAATGATTTAGCTAATTTAATCCGGTATTAAGTTTCTGAAGACTGTGATGAACGTCGAATTTTTTGACAAAAAGTGAGTCATTGACCAAGGCAACACGTATCACATGGCTTTTCTATCCACACAACTTACTTACTAACTTACTTACCATGGTTGACACTACAATAACTCTAGCACACATCATTAAGTAAAGGACAATGACCAAAACTCCATATAGTATAAAGTTTGTAAAGCGTGTGACAATTGTGATATAACGCAACCTTGGGGCTGCGGTCACGGTGCTCGATTCCGCTCTAACTATTAGCATTCGCCTCTAATGACCGTCGTCTTCAGCCACGGACATTGCGCTCTTCCTGTCACCATCATTATCATATGATCATCTTGCGCTGGATTCTGCGGACTGGTAGAGTTGCGGACTAAATTAACTTTTTACTTTGATAAGTTTAAACTTATGAGCGTCAATTGTCTAGTAGTTAGGTGCTTGGATCTGCAATCGGGAGGTCGTGGGGTCGAGACCAGGCTGTACTATACAGGCATCTACAATGGGTATCTTTTTCAGAGCCTATGTACGCTACGTAACGTTTATACGCAGGCGCAGGACATCACCGTGATGAAACTCGCATACCACGCGGTGTGTGTGAGCACTATAATGGCGATGGGCTCGCCCCTCACGCCTCGCTTTGGTGAATCGTGGGTATTTATTTAGCAAGTACCTTTATGTACGGCTTTGAGTATAAAATTTATCTTATATACTTATTTTATAAACTTAGGTGTACCTCTATGTATATTGTACCTACTAACTTTAGGTAGCAGCGGTAAAGGTAAACAAGACAAATCCCGTCGGTTACCCTACAAAACCCTGCACTGCAGTGAAATAGAAAGCTTATCTTGGTAACCTGCCACATACTACTATCCTATAATCCTGACGATCTAGGTTCGCTACTTTAGGTAGATTACCGTATCTCTAAAGGATACTGCTATCAGTAGTTTTTAGAAATTATACCTATACTTCTTTTCCGTTTATTGTGCTCTTTCTATACCAGTGATTATCACTACGTTTCACTGGAGTCTGTACCTGTATAGTTAGTTCCTTTTTTTTTTCTTCCTTTCCTTAGCATGAACGCAGAATACCCACTCTACTTGAAAATCGAAATTATTTCACTCGACTACAACCGCTTATAATTGAAATTAAAATAACTTTTTACTTAGTTTAAGGTTACGCGAAAGAATCACTTGTATACTATTATATAATATATAATAGTTAATGTGGGAAATACCTGTACAAACTGATATTACAGTGGCACACAATAGACCAGACATAATATACATCGACAAAACTACAAACCACACATACCTCATAGACATCACCGTACCATCAGACTACAACATAGGAGCTAAAGAAATAGAAAAGCTTAGTAAATACCACCTCCTCAAAACTGAAATAGCACGACTCTGGAATACAACTACAATAGTAATACCGATAGTGATAGGAGCAACAGGAATAATAGCCAAAAGCCTAACCCGATACACCAACCAAATAAACAATAAAATAAACATACACATACTACAAAAGCAGGCTGCAATACACACTTGTACAATAGTCTCCAAAGTTTTAGGAGGCTCTGTATATCAGATCGAAGACACTGAACCTTCCCCTCCCTGAGGGTCTCAGGGCGGAAGGTCAGGAAATACCGCTCACAACGGGCGAGAATAAAGAAAAAACTTTAACAACATAATAGTTATATTGGTAGTTTTTTTTATGGAAGCGATTCTTTCAATTTGTCTTTGGTCTTCCTAAAGCCTCAGACTGATGGAAACACACCTACATGTTATTTATTTAAATACCTAGATTAATTTTATGTCTTATTATACCTTTAAACATAGTGTGGTTAGAATTGTCACTAGGTGTATACTCGTATAATAGTTACCTCTTAAAAATCACACATATTTTATTACGTACCTACTATGTACTCACGATTTTTACCGGAAAATAATATACACCTATCGGCCTACTCTATAATCTCAATTATTTTTACACGCGAGGAATCAAAGTATCATGTTTGATTGTAGGAAAACATAACAACCACATCACATCTTATAATAATTTACATAATATACACACCTATATTGTGATACCTCTACCTAAAAAAATACAATATTCTTCTACATACGTAAATACAGAATTTTGTGCCAGAGACGAGCTTAATTGGTGCATTTGGCAAAGAAAAATAAATACTCTTCACGCCTTTTACTAAGCTAATGGCTACGGTTCACCAAGCATATTTCAACCAACGTTACAGGGGGTGAGAACCCATCGCCGTTATAGGGTTCACACACAATTGTGGTGCACACCACAAGGGCTTTCACTTGTCACGATCTGTGAAATTTCTTTAGCCTCTTCCATATCCATACATCTCTTCATACATTCTTAAGTTTTTCTCTGATCGCGTTTACTGTGTTATAAAATCAATGCATAGCAATAACACTGGCAGAGGCAACAAAAAAAAATGCGAATGCTCAACATGCTTATTCTACTGCTTAAATAATTCAATAATACTGACACATCAGTAGGTACTCTTTAAAAGTAGGACGTTTTCTGTTTGCACCTTAATAATATGTAATTACTTATATGTAGGTGAATATATACCTACGTCATTATAATTGCGTTTGCAGTTGTCAAGTTATAAACTTATTACGTAATTTTCTGCACATGCTGGATGTAAAAAATACAACAAACAAATAGTGTTTGATACGCAACGATTACGTCTAACGTACGCATGAAGTCTTATACTGGGCCATGAGAAGTCAAAACATGAGTTTCTGGCTCGTATTTTGGAACTCTCCTTAAGCACAGAACACTGCTATAAACCTATGTGTAGCTCTAATCGTCTTTCAAAAAAAGCCAAACTATGCTGACAAGGGACACTCGACTTCAGATTGTTTCAGAATACGAATCTTAATATCGTATCGAGATAGGCAGAGGCACTTGATTTCCAAAATACACATTATAATATTGTACGTAACTCCCTGTCATCGTAATTGTAGTTCCACACCGTATGGTATGCGAGTTCATTAAAGAGACTTAAAAAAAAAAAGTATTTTTATGTTTCTTCGCCGATTACTTCGTCGTTAATGAACCGATTTTGATGATTCTCATTTTGGTGGAAAGAAGATATTTCACCGGTGCTATAATAGTCACTGTTTCATGATAACAGAACAGATAAATCGATGGGAACTTTACATAATCGTAACAGACCTGACTCTAACAGTACTAGTCACCCAGTGCCGTTGGAGTCGGTTCTCTATTTTTTTTCAAGTTATTTATGACGTGGATGGATGAAAGTCGACTGACGAGTTTAATATGGGTGATGAAATGGGCCGGGTGAGTAGAGGTCGCCCTAGAAGGACATACATCGACAAGATTGTAGATGTCCTGGCGGAAGGTAGCGTGAAAAAAGTACTCGAAACTGGAGGTCTGTATGAATGTAGGTAGATGAAGCGCAAGGGGTATGTCAGGACCGCGACAAATGGAGATTTGTCGTCTCTGCCTACCCCTCTGGGAGATAGTAAAGTATGTGTATTTATGACGTATTAGGTATTTTTAATAATTGAATAAATCACTTTAAATAAAAGGGCCTATTACTATACTTATTATCCTCGACTTAGTCCGACTAATCCAATGGATAAACCTCTGGATAATGCTTGATGTTTGATTTACTTTCGTAAACTTAGTGGAAATCAATCGACATTAGTGTAATAACACAATACACTGAAGTTGTGACTAACTGGACACCATTATAGCCAGGCGGAGGTGTCGAAGCTCAGATATTGTGTTATGAGATACACGGGGTATTGATGACATCTGATATCCAGATTGTTCTTTGCTCATGCTAAATGATAATAAGTACCTGCTTGTTTAAGAAGTGGAATATCAAAGAAAATACACTACACTGGAAGATACATTTTTTAATCAGAGACATTTATTTTATACGTGCGTACAAGTACTCATTTACAAGTAGGTATACTTATCGGCAGATTTTATACGAAATTTGTTCATTTTGGGTTATTTCTGTGTATTGGTTCTCATTACTGCCTTTATTTTATAGATATTGTTATAAAGAGTGAGTCTTAGTGCCTGTTTAAGTTTTATGCAAAGTCATGCAAGTGTGCAGTACACTCAAGCGAAAAAAAATATTCGGTCTCCCCTTGCAGACTCGATCAGGTGATTGTGATTTGGTGATTAATGAGGTCCATTTTTTTAAATGGGGTACGGTCTACAGAACCAGTAGGCTTCGGCTTATAAGAGTATTACAGACTATCTCAGAATGTATAATATTTTAAATGTTGACATGAGTCGTTATAATATTTTTAAAGAAAAAAGAACCGACATCAACCAGTTCATTTCACTCTAGTCGTTTATCTTATAATTGTCATCATGAATCTGTGACCACCTTTTAAATATCCTAGAAAAAAAGAATCGATCAAAATCGGTTCATATACGACGAAGTTATCTGCGAACAAATGTACAAAAAAAACATAGTGCGGCCGAACGGGGAACCTCCTTTTTTAAAGTCGCTTAAAAATAACAATACCTGTAAGATTTATTTCTTCGATTATAATTGTATATAAGTAACCTGGGGAGAAGGATTATTGGTAATATGTAGCCAATAATACCAATTTATGACGAGAGTTATATTATATGTGTATGGAACCGGTAAGCCGGTAGGTAGGTAGAGTACATATCAATAACTAGTGATTTAGGTCACCTATGCAGGCACCTGTCAGGCCTATGCAGAAATGAAGAAAGAAGTGCCAAATGGAGCATACTTGCGTATTGGTAATTGGAGTGACCATTCTTCTGAATTATATAATTAAGGTTACCTGATACAAACATAACAGATGTTGATGATGAGGATGATATGCTATAAAATACTACAAAAAGTATAAAACTGTTATTTACTAACTACGATATTGATGTGAAATCTTCAGGAGTCTTTCTTTTATAGGAAAGGCGTATTCTGTAAAAATATCTTGTTCATAATTATGTTTTCGCATACCGGCTATAATAGTACAACAATGCTATGCTAATTTACATTTGGTGATAATATTGCTGTATAGTGTTCGAAATTAGATTTATTTTTCGCTACGTCACGTCTTTAAACTGACTGAATGTGTTTCATCAGGTTAATCGTATTTCCCTGCACACGACAATAATGTTTGGCTAATTCATATTTAGTTAAAATTGTCTAGCTGATACGTCTCAACACGGTTTTCTCTACTGTTTAGGAAAAATCTAATTAGCCTCCGTATTGTGGCGATTATTAAAGGTATATTCTCTTTATTGCTTGCTTCAGCAAATTGGCATATTTATTTCAGTTTCAACCAGGGATATCTCACTGTTGGCTCCCTTAGGATGCCGTCTTAAACGGCCTTTTTATCAGACACCATTGTTCCACCTCGTTTTAGGCGGCCAAATCCCCATTAGCCATTTGCTGGTACCCAATCAGTGACTATTTTTGCCCAGCGTCCTAATAGCAAACAGGCAATATGTCCAGCTTTGTCACTTTTTAATTGTCAGTCCCAATTTTGCTATAAAAGAAAGAAATACAAAGCCATGTTCATAATCATGACGCAAGCAAAAATAGAGGCAGAATGAACAGTTTTCCATTATGTAAAGTAGTTACAAACGTTTCATTCCAAGGAGAGATGCTAAGCTGCATCTTAATTAAATACACAATTATTGGGATATTTTTGTCAGAGCGGAAAAGTATATGTCGGATCCCGAAACGATTATATTGAGTAGGCCTGCCCGGCCCGCCAAAAAGGAAGAAAAAAAGGTTGTTTAAAAGGGTTGTGTTAAACTGGATACTATTAAGTAAATTGTTTTGTGCTATTAACTAATGCGTCAAACTTTGAATGGGTGGGACAGGTGAAAAAACCTCGCTTTCTCTTAAAATTAAAATTGACCGTCGACTCTTATCGACAAGTATCTACATTCTATTTAGGACGAGAGTTTTATACTTTTGTTTCGGCTTTGTTTTTCCTTTTTTGTTTCGATATCAGTCGTTAATGTAAGTACGTGCCTAGATTTATGGAGGAAGTTGTCCATAATACAAACGTAGGTGCATAATATAATAGACATTACAGCTGCCTTTCAAAACAGCTGTTGGTGTGTCGTTCCACAGTGATAAGTGCTAGTTTTGTTTATATGTTTTCTAGATAAATACATCAGTCGGAAGCCGTCGAACCTATTATGCCGCCGAGATAAAAGCTGGGGCCGTGAACACTAGACTATGGACTGTTCCCTCACGTTTATTTCGATGAACGTATTTACATACTTAGTTGTAATGTTGTTATTTACTGCAAACGGTGGGTGTATTTATGATGTGTACCATTAACGATATCAAATGGGTACACAAGTAAGTCGTAAATATAATTCCGTGAATTAAAAACACAAGTGCATACGTAATATGAGAAATCTAATAAAATGTTTAATTAAATAAATTAATTGTACCTACAGGCCAGCAATTTGTTGAATATTCAGTTATTTTGGCATAGATTCGTGATTCACTTTTCATTATACATGTAGATTGAGTCTTGTTCCTCTTCGTACCATATCCAGGTCGCATTGACTGAATCAGGGTTAAAGAATACACTCTACCTTTTATTTTTCGAAGTGGCAAACCAATATGGACGGTGTCTACGGGATCTCAAAAGAGTGTCCCGGTGTCACCCTCGCACTACGTCTTGCCGGATTCACGTCAGATTCACTGGATCTATGGCGATGACGACTGCTTGATCATTACCTAATATCGACTAGTGGACCCGACAGATTTGATTTCGAATTTCTTATAAATATTACTTGATTATTTTCAGTGAATAATTCAGTTTTTCCTTTTATGAAAATTCTCCTGCCAATAATAAACACAACATTCGTTCACGCGTGATGCCGTGACCAAGGTTAACAGGAATTATAGGTTATAGATTATCGTAGCTAAGTACATATCGCTAAAAATGTGTAAAACAAGCAGGTTGTGAAATGGTTTCGAACAACTACAACAATGCCGACCTATAAGGTTTCTCAATAAGCAAAAATGATAAGCTTTATGGGTTGTTATGTTAGTTATTGCAGGTACCTATAACTGCCTACCTAGGTACACTTACATAAACAACTGCTTTCTAAGAAAAAGGGAAAACAATACCAAAACGAGATTGTAAAACTTTTGTGCCAACGCGTATGTAGATACGGTCAGTCAAAAACTGGTCTATCAATCTGACACTTCCCGTGTGAATAAAACAATACGGTAGAGTTGTTATATTATTACACGTAAAAAAATAACCTTAATGTTAAATGACATCCGTATGAGTTTCAACCACAGACCAAACACAACTATAAGCCGCGTACCACCTTCGGTCTGTCTCTTTTCTACCAAAATGTACGGAAAAACTTCTGGATCCAAACTGTCACTTTTACTAATTTGACAGCTTGGATCCAATTTACCCTGATACGCAATAAGGGACAGAATATATTTTCTCTTCTTACTCTTTCACTCCTGCATATTTTTCATATTGTTGTCTCGTTTTATTCTAAATGTCATTTTAGGATTGCAAGTGTAGTAGTTTTTGGTCTGAGGTTTCAACCTTAGGTTGGTAGAGGAGTTCCGTGACCGACTGTACAGGAGTTATGGACATTTCTTTAAAGATAAAACGAGACTGGATTACCTGTCATCCATGGAGGAAATAGATCGAGATATTATTTAATTTCTGGTGGCACATATTTAGCTATTTTTATAGGTTTGGTAGATATATCCACGACACGATTTTTATAACAAACTAGTCGACCCGGCAAACGTTGTTTAGCCAATGTACATTATTAACAGACGTTTTTCTGTTATTATACTAAAGAAATCCGTTGCGTAGTTTTAAATATCTAAGCAGACATAGGGGCAGACAGCGGGAGGCGACTTTCTCTTATACTATGTATTACCTATACAAATATTTTAAAAAAAACTACTTTTTGTAACTTAAATATAAAAGTTAGACATATGCTGTCTTTGATTTTTTTGTAGGCATTTTAAGCTCCACATCTTTTCTTTAGAACTCAAAAATATATCTTTCATAGTTTAGGCAGCGTTCGTTAAGAAACGCTTTCATTCGGTGTGTTTTTTTACCGATTCACTTTACAAACCTGACTACCATCTAAAAGCCTTTTTATTTTTCAAAGCCATATAATTGCTGAGCGGTTTTTTATATAACCTATGAGGTTATTTAAAAAACCGCTCAGCAATTATATGGCTTTCCATCGGTGAAAGAATTTTTAAAATCGGCTCAGTAGATCCTGACATTACCCCTTACAATTTAACAAATACACAAACTTTACTTCTTTATAATAATAATACCTATAGATAAAGTTTTATTTTTATGTCGATGTTAATCTTATGTGTTACATCAGGTCAATGGAAATAAGATTATTTAATAATCTACGTAATACCTATGTAGTGCAGTTGGTAATATATACAATGTGACAACAAACATTACTTTCTTGTAAAGTTTTATTTGTATAGTCTTATGTAGATCGATCGTAATCGTAACTCAGTTTCCTTTTCATATTCCTATCATCGTAAAAGGTTTGCAATTTTTTACAATTAGATTTATTATTTATCCAGTACCTGGACGACCGAGCTTCGCTCGAAGTAAAAAAATCGATTATTTTCCTTCGTTTTTTTTTATAACCCCATCTCTAGTTACTTTAAAACCAAAACGTCCCCCGCACCATCCTACGTATAGCATAGTATTACTACTCGGCAATAGATGTCAGTAAGAGTCGTATTAACAATTTGAGCAATTTTTCATGCCCGAAAACACGTTTGGAAAGATGTTTTCTAAAAATTAAACCTAGCTAGATCGATTTATCGACCCCAAATCCCTCTACATACCAAATTTCATGAAAATCGGTGCAGCCGTTTCCGAGATTCCAATT